>MJUU01006165.1:63566-85230 GCA_002080025.1 Modiolus philippinarum | reverse complement strand
ATGAGTTTGAAAGGGGAGTGTAGGATGACAATGACATATATATATACCATCTTTTGGAATGAATAGCGATGTATGCCCGGATGTTTTGTATCATGTTTTTCTGTGAAAACTGTGGTCCATTTAAAGTGTGTAGCGTGATTGAAGTGTGTGTTGGGTATACACACTGTAAACACACCACATATACTACACACTGAAAACAGTCAATAAGAGTCCAAGAGGAGTGCTGGATGGTAATGACATAAATTCTGTCTTCTTGCNTTTTGGCCACATTTAGAGCTTCTTTTTATCGACAACAAGGAATACATCAATAAGCATGAATTTTGCTACCCTACTTATACTCCTACAAGACTAAATTTCCTCATGAACTCGTAAAGGCTCAAAAGATACTCGATCTTTCAATCGGAATAAAGATCATCGTTGATCTTCATACCGTTTATAACGCATTTTTTGTAAATGGGTCCTTTTTTGAAGTGCACACTGTTAGTGCTTAAGTTTTGAGTGTTGTATTTGTGGTGTTCATTTGGTTTGTGGATGTGTCGTATCTTCAGTCTTCCGTCTTCTGGTATTCTCGTTTTTGCTTTGTCCCTGGATTTTGATTTATGTTATTCTACTGCCGTTGTTTTTTTATATATCCTACAGAACAAATTTTAAAGGAAACAACAGGAGGTACTAGACCTAAATCGTTTTTGGACTTGCAAATAAATTTTGACAATGTGGTCATCTCAGTACTAAAATGTATGATAAATTTCGAAATTATCAATTTTCCATAGCATGAATGGTAATATCCTTTTTCCCCTGCTGAAGGGGTGTTTGTTTCATTTATTATTGATTCGTTACGCCAGAGCTAGCACCAAATATTTTTAGTTTATCATTACTTTGTAAGCATAGTGACCGGCTTATTAACATGGTTTAAAAACCTCCGTCTCATATTATCAGCGATAAAGTTCTTTAATAGATATCAGTCTCTGTAGAAATATTTGAATTTTCAAACCGAACAGTGATTCAAGATTTTTAGTACTGGGATTTATATTTCATTTCATTATCTACATCCTTTCAACAGCAATTGTTGTTAGGTTGCTACCGGAACTTAACTCAGTGGAAGGGGGTTTGACACAGCATAAAACCTGTTTTACTTACCATTTCTTTTGAAATGCTGGTACCAAGTTAGGGCCATTAAGATTTATAGTTTTCCAAGTGTTTTTGTGCCTGCTTTGTCTTTCTGGCTCTTGGATTTCAACACCTGAGAATACTTTTGGATTGTTTTAATTACCCGCATTTTTTGTTGCAGTGTATTGAGTATTGAGTGTTGTGTTTGTATTTCTGTGTTTTGTAGTTGTCTAACNGGGGACAAATGCAAACTCCTATGCTTTGCCAGGTTGAATGACAGCTTTCAGTCAAGAAATGACATAATTTTCTTTATATCTTACCCATCGTTGTCGCCATGTTGTTCCGGTCTTGATTGAGCATGCGCTACTTTTTGGCGTGAAAATGTGTGAAGTCATATTTTTGACGTCGTCTGACTGTGTGAAAATATCAAATACACACCGGAAAGTGAAACATTGAAAAAAATTTTGCAGACATATTAAACTGACCAAATTAAGCATTTTTCTGAATTTTACAAAGTCACTACTTGGGTGTATGTAGTGACTTCCCAAAATGTAGTGACTTTGTTGGTGTGTATTCTAGTGCATGTAGTGACATTCCGTAAAAAACAAACACACACACACACACACACACACACATTAAACATACAGACAAAATAAAAAACCATGGGTGAGATCAGGTACAGCAGAGTAAGCATCTGTCGCTTATTTTTTTATATCCTGCTTATGAAAGTTAGCGCTAAATATGGTTATTATGATCCATGTTATTACAACCTGTTGTATGCATCAAATAACCAGTGTTATCGACTGGATATTCACTTTCAGCAATGGGAGAAATGTCTTGACATTGAAGCTTCTTTTATCATGTTCGAATTATTTGTAACCACCATCATATTATATCCCCTCTCTGCGCCAAAAATATCATGATAAGCTGGTGGAGGGTCATTTTCGTCTCGTGGAAAAGTTGATTCACTCAATACTTTCGCAACATTCATATTGTGTGTATATATATTATCGTCTGGTATGAAATTGTAGTCCCTTTCTTCATTTCGATGATTAGATGAGTAATAATTTGGCAATCCGTTTAAAGGTGAAATGTCGACCATTTGAATCGCAGGTTGAGTGTTCGTCTTTTTCTCTTGTACTCTACAAAATACAGTGAATTTTGTCAGATTTTATTAATTCACTTTTTTAGATTGATATCAAAGCACTATCATTTTATAGAGACTTTTCATTAACATGTCAAGAAACTCTTACTTAGTCATGAAACTAATTCGGACAATAAAAACCTATGGTAGTTTAGGGTTTGATATAAAAATAATATTTTACTACAGTATATTTACAAAACGAATTTAGGTCTAAAAAAGTTCATGTGTTAATATTTCCCTCTTATGCAATCAAAAAATAAAAAATTATATGAAATATATATATCATCTATCCTATTGGTTACGTATGTGTATCGCATTTTAATCAATTTATGGTCTTCCAAATGTTTTTTCATTACTATGTTTTGTTCCTGATAATATTTATGGCGTCTATTCTTAGCAAGCATCGAATTTTTAATGTCACTTGAATTTCTAAGGGCTTAATATAGCTAAACAAACTGCAAATATATGCTTTGATACATTTTCGAGTAGTACGTAGGTTATTGTAATTTGAAATTTAATATTGTCTTGCTTATTGTATAACAATACATGTACCTGGTGCAAGCAAAAAAGGGTACGCCGAGCGCAGCATGTTGACCGCTAAGATTTAAACAAGTGTACTTTACAAGTGAAAGTGAACATTGTAAAAAGCCTAACACAATAAAGAAGCCACAACGAAATTTGCTGTGACATTTCTCCGAATTTTAAGTACATGTTAAAAATAACATAGAATACACCAATGGAAAGCTAATTTTTTGCTGATTGATGCCATGCACTATCATAATTTTACAACAAAGGAAAGTAAAGTTTTGCAAAATTTTTCTGCTTAATTTAAACAAAAAAATTTCGAAAACAGAGGAGTATACCTGGTTACATGACCACCCATGTTAATTGCTATAATGCCCTGGAGCCTATCGATTAACCCAAACACTTGGTCCGGAGAATATCTCGATTTCGTAGCAAAAAATTAATGATGCCATTACTTGACAAAATATCAACACAAACTTTTCACCTGTGTATTAATTTCAATATATTTTCATTAAAGTAAATGGTAAGACGATATTTGTTCTGCAAATTTTATTCTTATTTCTACCATAACATTTTCATGTAAATTAGTTAACAAATCAAAATTCTTTTTGCTCATTGGCCATTCGAATACACAACAAACAAGCACCCTATTTGTAAATAAGTTATCCATTTTTATGCCCCGCCACGAAGTGGAAGGGGCATATAGATTTACCCTTGTCCGTCCATCCGTACGAACGCACGTAACGTACGTACGTCCGTAAGTCACGATGTTAAGTTTTGCGTTTAGGTCCATATTTTGGTAACCTCTTGTAATATTTTAATATTATTACATCAGTATATGCACCTTGGTTAGTACTACCAGACTCATTGCCTTGATGAGTACTAACAAAATTATTGAGAATTAAGTGGCTTTGACCTTTATTTTACGCTTGAGTGACTTTTGTTAAATTTTGCGTTAAGGTCCATTTCTTACCAACTACACATCATACCACAATGATGTTTCATCAACTTAATCACCTTGATGAGTATTTCCCAATTCATAAAAAATTAAGTGACTTTGACCTATATTTTACGCTTGAGTGACTTTTGTTCAATTTTGCATTTAAATCCATTTCTCAACAACTAAACATGATATCACTATGGTATTGCATCAAATAAATCACCTTGATGGGTGCTATCCAAATCAAGGACAATTTGGTGTCTTTGACCTACATTTTACGCTTGAGTGACTTTCGGTAAATTTTGTGTTTTAAGTCCATTTCTAAACAACTACACAACATAACATTGTGTGTTTCATGGAATGACTAATATTAGTGGAAACGACCAAATTCTTAGACAATTGGTTGACTTTGACCTACATTTTACACTTGAATGACTTTGTTAAATTTTTGCATTAGGCCAATTTATTAGCAACTTGATGGTTAATCAAATAAATCACCTTAATGAGTACGGCAATGGATAATTTTGTAACCTGACCAATATTTTATGCTTCAGCGACTATAGTTGGGTAATTTTTGTTTATGTCCATTACTAAACAAATATTTAATGAATAATCATCTGTAACAGTACTTCTTGATGATTCCATCCCAATTCAGTGACAGGGAACTAAATTCCATTGATAATTGGCTAAGGTTATCTACTGCGATAAATTTGTCGGCGGGGCATCCGTGTTTTATAAACACATTTTCTAAGTTTTAAAATGCGTTTGTTGTTTTCACTGGTTTGTTGGATTGCCTAAAACATTCATCAATAACTCCCACATTGCAGTTCTTTAAATAGGGAATCCAAAGACAATGTTCCATCGAAATCTGTGGTAATCTGCACATATGCAGTTTTGGCCCCGTTTTAGTCCCTCATAGCTCTGAAAGGAAACAAGTTATCAAAATCTATATGGTTAAACACCATGCTCATCGTTCATAGAGAATCCATTCCAAAAAACTACATTGAAATCGGATACGAATAAAAAATGGGCCTCATTTATTTCCTGAAGGGTACCTGTGGCGTGAAATTCGTTGGTACAATCTAGACTGACAATTTCCCCCAGGACCCAATAAAAAGAATAATAAAGATTCTACATTCAAGGTGTGAAAAGACACGATTTAACCCCGTTTTACCCACCTTTTCATTAACGGACAGGGCAAGGAACTCGAAATGAAAACCTAAGATAATGCCTGCGCTACGAAACACAAATTAAAATTTGATAATAATTGGTCAATTAGAACCAAAGTTATACTGTCTTTAGACGTGTAAGACGCAGACATAGACGCCAGTGACATACCATTATACAATTGCAACTTTTTTGCGTCCTATAAAAATTACTTCAATTTCAGTAGATAAGAGAACTAAATAAAGTACGGCAGAAGTATCATTTTACAAAAAACCATTCAAGTTGTGTCTGCGTTTATCGTACCTATGTAAAATACAAACTATTAGAACAGTAATAAGTGTAACTACAATGATAACACCTCCTGCTGCTATTCCAATTACAGCTCCCATAGTCCATGTGTCAGTAGATTTATCTGTCATGCCAGAATCTACAAAACAATAATACTGCAACAAATGTAAAACTCAAACTAGAAAAACTGTTAGCAAGCTCACTAATATATATCACCCGCGCCCACCAAAAAAAAGTTCAAATCAAAATTTTAAATAAATGGTGCACAATGGCAATGTGTACTGAACATTCTGTGAATTTTTCATTGCATTTCAGCAAGTAGTCTAGGAGGAGTTGTCACCACAAAGTGTGAACCCATATGGCGGACGAAATAACAAGCGAACGGACAGATGGAAGGACAAACGAACACCATGATCACTATATACCGCAGTCTAAAGCGGGATTTATAAAAAGGTAGAGTCATTATTACTCATCTTTCAAAATCTAACTCATCGCCCACACTGCAAACATGCTTAAATTGATTTTTTTTTATTCGTATTGCATACGTGAACGGCATGACAATACCGAAATGAGAAAATCACTGGCTTCCCAAAGTGACATCTTATACATGTATTTTATTTTCATGGGATATAATTGTATTTTCAATGCACCTAGTTTCGGTTTGTGCATTGTTGTACATATCCTTCTATTTCTCTACAATGTACTACAATCGGTCGGTATCTCCAATATGTACTTATCATTATCATGCAAACTCTACGTCTTATCTAATTTTGAATACGTCCTGGTACTTGAAGGGTCAAATTCTCAACGAGGTTCATTGATGTCATTTAGTAACTGATTCAAAGTCTTGATCCTCTGACGTCATAGTTTGAAAACGTCACAGGATACAATATTATTGTGAATAGTTGATCACACATGATGGAACTTTGAGACCCTATAAAAATTTTCAAATTTAAGATTGTTTTCTTGTATTACATTACCTAGTTTACATATATTCGATACTTCCATATCCCACTGTCCGTTGTCATGACAACTAATACTTGAATTATCGGAGATATATTCTCCATAACAGGTAACATCACAGATACTACCAATATAACGTGTACATCTATCTGAAACCTGACCATTTTTAAACTTTTCTGGACATAATATACCTGGAATCAGAAAAGTGTAAAATAAAAGTTGACAATATAAAAATGTATAAAGTGATGAAGTTCGAGTGATTTAATAAGAAACTTTCCTTCTAGATATCTACATTGTTCTAATCTTCTGAATAACAAAATATCGGAGTTACTGTTAATTTAGTTGTTGCATATCCACATTTCGACAACTTATGTCTCTTCAGTGCAAATAAAATCCAACACATTTGGAAATCCATCAACCGATATATGTGTAAAAACTGATAGAGAACAAATTCCCAATAGGATATACACTGGATGAAATGATTGATTTACTGAAAAGAGTCTTATTAAACTTAAAGTAGTAAAATGTAAATGTAAGTAAACTGGCAATTTATGATTTTTTTGCATTTAATAAAAATTTTACTTGAAGTTTAAATTGTGATGTAAATTAAGCTTAAATTAGTGAATTTATTTGTCTAAATAAATGTAGTTTAATCTAGCTTTGAATTAAAGATTAATTTAGAGAATAAACTTACAGTATTCTTATAAACTGCAAATTAAATTTGAGTTTATAGTTAGTTTAATATTTCAGTAAATCAGGCTTTTCATGTAGTGTCTAAATAGGAAATCCAAAATCAGCTGAGGACAGAACCATGCAGGAGGTAGATACTCCTTAGATTTTACAACAAAATTTTCTTTAAATTTAGATATTGCAAGTTTCAAAATTAAATCGGTTTTTGGGCTAGCAATGAAATACTGGCTACTGGACTGATGAATTCCCTCGGGGACTAACAGTTCACTAGGGGGCATCGGCCCAGTGGTAATAAATAACAATATACCGAAGGTACTGTTAATTTAGTTTCTGCATATGTGCATTTCGACAACTTATGTCTCTTCATTGTGGTTCAAATCAAAGCATTCGGAAATCCATAAACCGAAATATGTGTAAAATTGATAGAGAACAAATTACTAATAGGATGCTGATTAGGAATTTATTCCGAAATAGCCGTACAGCTCATTAAAATTATTACAGTTGGAATTAACATACGTGTTATAGTCTGGTGTTCATTTACGCCATATCCTTTTGTAAAATACTAAATAGGAAAGCCAAAATCAGCTAAGGACAGAACTATGCAGGTGGGAGATACTCTGTAGATTTAAACAAAATTTTCTTAAAATTTAGATATTGCAAGTTTTCACATGCGATCGGTTCTCTGGTCAGCATCGACGTACAGACTAATGGGCTTGTGAATACCCAAGGGGACTAACAGTCTAATAGACTACCAGAATAAGATGAAATTATAATGGTTAGAGTAACCAAATTCATTAAAAGGTATGATTTACTTTTCTTCCATTTTAAATTGATTGATGCACACTAAAAACTCAAAACACCCAGACGTTCTGAGATAAAGCGGTAGTTTTTGGTAATGACATCAAATTAGCAAAATTAATTTGAAAAGTTTTAATTTAATGTGATTTCTGATATATGTTTTTATACAAACAGAAAAAAGATGTTATTTAGGAGAACAAAGAATGATGGGTTGCTGATCAAAGTGATTAAGAATTTGGCGAAAACTGAACTCCTCTGAATTTAACATGGGTTCAACAGAAGCAATGTGTATCTTTTAGTGGATTCCACAAAAATAGGATTTAAAGAAATTTTGTCAGAATCCTTTGAATCTATTGAACCAAAGAATTCCGAAAATCTGATAGAAATTCCAAAACATGTCCAGCAAGGTTAATTTGAATGAGCATGTGACTGCTGAAAAGAGACATCAACCCATTACGGATTAAGTCTTCTTCCGTAAATGATTATTTTCGATGTGAGACGAGCTTACGTGTACTCATCTCAACTTCGAATTTTACTGTGAGTCTTTTTGTGTATTTATCATTTAGCCATTCACCACACAGGGGAGGGGAGGGGTTGTATCCAATAAAACGAGTTTAACCCCACTGCAATTTTTGCGTCTGTCCCAAGTCAGGTATGTTGGTCATTGTCTTGTCCTTGTGGTGTGAAACCACCAATTCATTTCTTTAACATTTTCAACTAAAATTTGGAATTTTCATTCAAACCTCCCTGGACAATTTATCTTAAGTTTAATCTTCCCAAGACCATACCTGTCGTGAAAGGCACATACCTGCTCTACATTATATCAAATTTTCACTATACCTTTAAAGCCTGCTAAGAGATACCCGGTGTGTCGGGGAAAGCCACCTATAAATACGTACTATGATTCACAACATTGCGCAAAAAAGTCATTGGGAATTCCCCTCCTTGAAGTGATCTAAAATTACACCTGCTCAATTAACCTTGGTATTGAAATAAACCTAATATATCAATGTTTAAATGGGTGTATCATTCATCAAATTCCCTCAAATAGTTTTAAAGGTGCAAGAATACAAAGTCTATCTTTAGATTCAAAAGGTCTATTTCCTCATACGTTCCAACTCTGATTGGTTGATTGGTGTTCTGATACCTTGTCTTCTTATGAAATTTTAGTTTCTTGATATTCGGGTCATTGGGTGTGGTTTGTTTCCATTGATTTATTCACTTTTTACCTTTCTGAAGCCACTTAGGGCTTGTTTTATGGTGGAAGTTCCTCATAGTGTTGAAGACCGTACGGTGAGCCTTAGATGCTTTGTTTTGGGCCGTTTTAACCTGGAGATGGGATGTTGTCTCCTTGACATTTACCTCATTTCCTTTCTTTTTCATATTGGTAAACGGCCAATCAGAACTGTTAATTTCAATGAATCAACGACAATATCCATGACGAAACATCACAAAAGACGTGACGTCACAGTGGTAAGTATATTAAAAGGGATGGGACTTTTCTTCTCTATTAATTGTTTCGGGACATTTAAAATTATATTTTACAGAAGAAATAGCTATTTTCATTCGATTAAAATCAAATATCGATATATCTTTCACTCATGTAACGTAAGAAATTCTTCGTCTTATTCTCTCGTTTCGCCGCGCTTCACTCCAGAAAGGACAAATACATCGTAATATTAAGCAATTGAACAACGCTTTTATTGTTGTTCTTCATCTTGAAGTCAACATGAGGCCTTCAACAATGAGCTTTACTCATATCTCATAGCAAGTTTACGACGGCCACTAGCACCGGTTTGAACCCTTGACAATACTAATAGATTTTAAAATGATGAACAAAAATAAAAAACAAAACATCGAATAATCTTACGTGTACACAGAATGCTGCTTGAGACATTCCATTCACCATTAGGAAGACATGAAACTATTTCTACATTAGAGGATTTTGAGTATCCATCAGTACAAACGTATTTACACGACACGTCTGGATATCGAGAGCATTGTTCATTTATGATAGCTGCACCGTGAACTTTTGGACACTGTATATCTAAATAAATAAAAGAAAGAAAAGAGTGCTGACAGCCTTTTTATACAAAACAGGACACATAAACATTAATTTATTTAACATTTCTTTTCTCATCTATTCGGGTACATAAATAGTATCATTAAATTGCATTGTTTTACAAAAAACTAGTAGAAAACCGTGGATGAGGGTTACGAATGACTTCCTAACGCAGAATAGAGCAATATAGAAATTTTAGACAGAGCTATATTTACTGGAATCATTTGCAAAATAAAAAAGGGTCGAATAAAAATATTGCGAACTGTTTTACATAGTAGTATTTCGAATCGTGAAAAATGTTTGACGTTCATGTGATACTTGTATTGTACATTTATGGTCTTTTGTAGAGGTCTATTTTAACCGATATCGAGCGCCAGTCAATATAATTGATATTTCAGAGGTCTATTTAAACCGATATCGACCGATATAAAAGACCGTAATTGTTTTATTATATAATTTAAAAGAAAATATATCTTACAATAATCTGTTAAAATAAAATTCATCAATCTTCCCGAAAGTTGAAAATTTTTGATCAAAGATAAAATTCAAGAGAACAAACTTTAAATTTGTGTAAATTTGACAATAGCTGGCTAACCGATCAAGACTTATTTGCCATTTTTTGGCATTTCGGTAATATTTGATTTCCAGTGACACCTTCCCACATCGACGTTGTACATAATGTACCGATTCAGAAATTCCGTACTCGCGAAATATGTCTTGACCAATCAGCGACGTCGTGAACAATCACAATTCAAGAATGCCATACAATTTCTGAATTGGTCCATTGTGCACTGTGCTTTGTGACTGACAGTGTTTATGTTTATTGTAGGTGGTAATGATTTTCATTTTCAGGGTTTCAGTGATTGCAAGCCAAATTCTTACTTTTCGTTCATCGACTTATATATATATATATATATATATATATATATATTTAGACCTTCATCCTTGACGCAACATTTTCTACACAGTATATATAATCCAAAATGCTAATTAAAACAGATATGACAAACACATGCATATCGTGAAAATGACTACATCTAGAGCATGATTTTGTCTCAACAATTAACCAGATTACATGAATAGACATAGGAACGTATTGTCATCATTTATTGTACAAAATGGTCGAAGTAAAAAGTAATGACTGACCTTTCTCGGCCAACTGATCCAATATCCTTGATGTGAATAGGCCGCCCGGTCAAGAGAAGCAATTAAAAATTTGAAAACCTTGACAAAAAAACAAAACAAACAATCACTTTCTTACAGATTGGGCTGACCGATTTTTTTTACTTCTGCTCACTGCTTCTTGTATGTTTTTCTTCGTCATTCTCAACATTTCTATGGTAATTCACACATCAGTAGCGCTAAAAGATTTAAAATGATGTTGTTTTTTTTCCTGTGTCGGTTTTTTTCTTCCTGTTAAGTTCTCGACTGTATAATTTCGGACCGATGACCGACATCGCGATTCCGTAATTAATTAAGTTAATTAGCTAAGTGCAGACACAATTGCATATATGCCAATGGAATTTTAAAATGGCACAACAATCAACTTTTGGATATATGAAGCTTAGTCGTAGTATTTATTGCTTCTGCAGCAACCTGCCTAACAAAAGGGGTCTTATTATTTAAGTAGTATAGATATATGACGTTTCAAACCAATATTTGCACGGCATTATCCTAAAATTTACTGTATTTACCACCAACACATGTCTTTCCGTCTTTTTTTATTTGAACATAATCCGAGCATTGACATAGTCTTTGGTTATTTCCCCTTGGTAAACATAATCTACTACAATGGCCATTTTTGTCTTTGCATAACAAGTGTTCTAATGAAACAGAAATAGAAAACACATTTTATTTTTTATTATCCCCATAGGCACTCGAAACAGTAATATTTTCATTCCCAATTTTAACTCGAGTAAAATTTGTTTTCTCACCACCATTTACAATGTAATAGACGTTGTTTTTTTTTACATACAAGAAAAATCAGAACACATGTTTATTAGATACGTTCATTCCATTTGTTTCAACCAGATATATGATAAAAGGATAACGGAGGTTCCTTTCGTCGCATTAAAATATAACAACAATTTAAACATGTGAAAAAATTCGAAAACAAAATATGTGTTGCGAAACAGCTCTCGAAACAGCTCAAGGTCAGCAACAAAATAAAGAGATACATGGGCATGTCATTGTTGTCGACCCACATTGAAACGACAGATCTGGCGAAATATATTGGTCGCCATTTTAGTATTTCTACACCTTCTTTAATTTTGCTATGTGTTTTTATAACTTTATGATATTTTTTAGATTATAAATTCATCCCTTTTAACAGCTCACATGCCCATGTATCTCTTTAAAATTTCAAAGTTGACCATTTGTAAATTAATTTTATCATGTTTTTTTATCATAGAAGAAAGGATTAATTAAGGTTTCATCAGTCAAGGGAGAATGAAACTTTTTACCAACAAAACTTACTTCAAATAAAAATTCCCATGTTTTCCGACAGAGAAACTAATATCAGATTTTTCCACTTGATGAAAAAGCATCTCCTTCTATTTCTATTATACAGTTACGAAAACTATATTTATCAAAGGTTTATGACATCATATCATCACATGCAAGCCTTTATCACAATAGAACTTGATATTCATGTTTAGACAGTCAAGAAGAAACATTTCGAGAAAGCTGCATGAAAGCATCACTTTCTACGTCTCTTACGAGAAATAAGCGACATTCAAACGGATATGTGGAAACTATATAACTAATCCCTGCAGAATAGGGTGTGAAAAGTTTCCAGAGAAACAAAATCTGTGGACTATTTGCTCCAATTGACTTTATATATCACACTTTATACCGCCCAGTACACTGCTTGCAACCAAATTAAACAAATTTACTTTAGTAGAATTTTAGATTGAGTTGTATATTAATCTGCCTCGCCACATTAACGTGGTCGATAGGACTTACTTGATATACGTTTTGTTGTAACTTTTACAAAAGAAGATAATCTTCCAAATAATTCGGACGAAAATTCAACCTGAGCATTCGTCCCATCATTTTTCCTTATCTTCTTGACTGATCTGAAAATGTTTTAAAAATATTTAGTTTTTTGATGGATTGGCAATCATTGTAATTAAAAAAGAACAACACTCGCGAAAATGTAGCAGGAATAAACTCAGTGTATCTATGAAATTATCAATTGACTGTAAAGTAGAACATGCCGACTGTTTCGTTTTGCCACATATATATTGTCATACATGGAATTTAATAGCTGTAAATCCTTTTCAACAGAACTGAAAATTTATGTGCTCACAAAAAGTGTCTTACTAAATATGCCATGTACGTACACCTTAAGTAAATTCACTCCAAAACACAAATGCAAGATGAAGAACAACAATGAAAGTGTTGTTCCATTTGCTTAATCTTACCATGTTTTCTAGGGTTTTTGTCCCATGAACATTTACTCAATATCCCTTTATTTGTTTATATAAAACACAAACAGGGAATATGAACCCGTATCCCCTGTGAAGAGTACCGAATCACATATAATATTCAGATATTTTCCTAATACATTACTTTTCCTAAATACTTAACATGTTGACAAAACATAACACATATTTTTTTAAATGCACGGATAATTATCAAATATGCAATTATGACCCGCTGCTATGGGAAACATCAAGATTTGTCAACCGAGAAGGTTTGTTTTCCGAGGGCTCTGTCCAAGCAAATAACAGCTCTAAGGGTTTACAAATCTGGAAGGTCAACAGAGGGCCATAGCTGTTTTATTTTAAACAGTTTCATTAATTCCACACCAAGAGGTCATATAATCGCTTGAATCTCGCAAAGGAGTTTAATATATTCTGTTAGTTCTTTATTTAGGATCAACAGGGTTGTTTCCTGCTGTGACACCATATCCTGGTCGTTCAGCGGAAAACAATACGGTTGTTTTCACTGTGATGTCATATTATTTGCGAAAACATCTAAATTATTTTTAAGTCACATGATTGCTTTCATTAAAAAGAACTTCTCCTATTTCATTCAAATATTGTAATACACGTTATGTAATTAATGCATTATTGAACTGTGAACAACTGGCATAATTAGACTGAACTTCAATTATGAATATCAATCCGTAATACACCTTTCGGGCAGAATATATTTGTATATGTAATTCTATGTAAACTTATTTTTATATTGTTAAGGAGTATCTGTCCTTAGCTGATGTTTGCATTACTTTTACGCACTATACGTTACTTGTTCTCTATAAGCGTTTTGATATGTTTAGATTTCTTATTTAAATGATTTCCATTTTCTCTACAGAGTTATAACTTGTCAAAACTGTCATCTAACGATTCTAAGTTGCTCACAAATAGGCTACTTAAACAATGATATGATACCCATAGCCCGAAGTCATCAATCCAGAAGTCTTACGGTCGACATCATCATCTTTTGGACCGTTATGGGATATCAGTTTCCCAGATGACAACAGATCCCTTTAGAGCCTAACTGTTGTTTTCTCTACCGGATTTACCTTACAACCGGATTTGACATGTTCAACGCGGCGTGTGTCTTATAAGAAGCACGAAATGTGTCGCATGTGTTTTATTTCGTGGTGATGTTATGTATTTGTTTTTCTTTGTTTTTCCCATGTTGTCATTGTCCTTTGATTTTTCTTTTTGGATTGACGGTAATTCGGTTGTCCCTTACTTATTTTACCAGTACCTGTATTCCACCTGTGACGCAGCATTTCTAAACACATCCAAGCCATTTTGTTTTTTTTTCCATGACCCTTTGATGACATCAGTGTCGTCGATGATCTTAGCCCATCCCCACCTCTGTCCTGTCTTTTGTTTTTCAATCATAATTTTTACGTTTTGACATAATGTGTATATATTTATACTTTTACCTTTTATTGCAGTTAAACAAGAATTTTAACTTGTTCGTTTATTTATACTCAAATTCAAAATATGCATACAATATAGTTACTGTACAATGGTGTAAAACAATGACCATAGACTAACAATCTAAAGATATCATTAATCATCAAGTTTCAAATAGGTTTAATAAATAACTAAATACCAAAGTTACTGTGAATTTAATTTCTGCATATGCGCATTTCAAGAACTTATGTCTCTTCAGTGCAGACGTTTGGAAAACCATAAAACCCAAATATGTTTAAAAACTGATAGAGAACAAATAACCAGTATGATCTAAATGTAAAGCCAAAATCAGCTAAGGAAGGGAGATACTCCTATTTACAAAAATTTAGATATTGTAAGGTTTCAAATAAAATCGGCTTTCGGGTCAACACAGAAGTACTGACTACTGGGCTGATGAATACCCTCGGGGACTAACAGTCCACTAGCAGAGGCATCGACCAAGTGGCAACAAATAACTAAATACCAAAGTTACTATGAATTTACTTTCTGCATATGCGCGTTTCGACAACTTATGTCTCTTCAGTGCAGATAAAATATAAATGTTTGAAAGACCATAAACTTTAAATATCATTCAACAAAAACGTATAACCGACTAATACAGATCGAGGACTGACATGACAAAATCTCACTTTCTTTTCTATAATTTCATCTAATATTCAAAGTGCCAATTTAAATATGAGAATGTTAATTACCTCTGTCCCTTATCGATATAATATACATATTCTCCTATAACATCAACAGCGACTGGGTATTCACCAGTGTTCGATAAAAGTGTTTTCCTATCAGCAGTGTTCACCAGGCTAACAGTCTTTATACTGTCCAGTTCGTCATCGCTCCAAATAATTCGATTATCTATTAAAAAAATACAAACCGAAAATATTTGAATTATTGTAGTAATATGGTATGACAAAAACAATTAAAACGTGTCTTCGAATACTATTTTGAAACTGGTTATAGATAAGTTATGGATAGGCAATGCAAAGATATGGGGTAAATGCACATTGGACAATGTCTCGGCAAGTCCACGGTTAAACAAAGCAACGGAACAAAGTTTTTATTATTCTTCATATTGAAATCACCATGAAGTTATGGAGAATTTTTACCTTGTGTAAAAAGCATCATCGACTAGATCTAATCTTACGTAAAATGTCTGTATTACACCGGTCAATCAACTCATGGTCACACTTCACAAAGTATTAATTTCAAGCACTCCTGCTTTTAATTATGAAGGAGTTGTTTTCTAGTTTGTTATAAACATAGAACAAATTTAGTACAAATCATGGTAAAATTAAGAACATGAGAAGATAACAGCCTGAGGAAAAACGTACAACTACCGATAATTAAAATCACAGGCCACGATCCACCAGGGAAATGCACAAAACAAAAACAAATTAAAGACAAAAGAAAAACTTAAGTTTTTATTGCTTTTCTTCATCTTGAAGTCACCACAACGTCTTCAACTATACCTCATAGTACGTATAGGACAGCTCTAGCACAGCATTAAGTGAAATTCATTTCCAAGATGTCCACAACACTAAATGCATGTAAACATTTGTATTATGGTCTCATGTTCATTTACACCATATCCTTTCATAAAATGACCTACATCCTATGGTGCGGGATCGTCAACGACATAAAAACAACAGGCATAGAAATAACGTCATACGTTGCCCGAAAAGGGAACCAAAAGACAATTCAACGGGGGACTCGTCGATTTGACGGTAAAAAACTTGTTACATAAAATAGGGAGGTGTGAGCATTATTTGAATAGATGTTCGGAATAATTGTTTGATTTTTCAATAATAAGAAACATAAAAATGAGACTTTTTGAAAACGAATTTATATGAGATAGAAAAAAAAGAAGGGAAACGGGGAATACGTCAAAGAGACAACGACCCAAAGGGGAGTAATAACAACTCAAAGCAACCATAATATCTTCAATGAACGGTGAGGAAATTTATTTTCTTCATCTTGAAGTCACAACGAGGCTTTCAACAATAAGTAAAGACTCCCGCTTCATTGTAAGGACAAGGCGGACTACTAATATGGGTGGATGTTCTTGTATCGTTTCAGATGTGGTAGGACAATACAATAAAGCAAATAAGTTATGACTTTTTACACACCGCATAGAACTAATCAACATGTTGAAAAAACACATTTACAAAATTTCATCTTTCATATATCATCTTTTTTGTTTTGGAAAAAAATACAAAATTACGTAAGTAGCTTTTTTTTAATTATATAGCATCCCCTTTTGATCGACCCGACATTTATAGTGTATGCTCAGCTTATAACAATTTCTTTAAAAAATGTCCAGTTTGTTTTTGACTCAAATCTAAGTCTGCTCTCTTCAAGTTCCCCTACGTGACTTTAAAAATATGTGTCGTTTATTTGACTTTTGCTGATATCCTGACATACTGCAATTAATTTCACATTCTGAATTGCCTCAATTGACATTGAACGTGCTGATTCCTTNTCCTCATGTTTTGGGATTTTTGTCAGATTTTCGGAATCCTCGGGTTTTATCCATTTAAAAGTATTATAATTTTTTGCCCATTGACCCCCTTATTTTTTCCCATAATTTCATTTTATATATCTTTGTGAGCATTCTGTAAAAAAAATCATTTGATTTAATTTATTATGTCATATTCATTCATGGTCAAACCTTGTTATTGTTAAATCTATGAAAAATCAGAGGAGTTCGGTTTCCTGCCAAATTTTCAATCACATAAAACTCAAAAACAAGATCATGAACCTACCAATTTTTTTCACTTAAATTGTTTCTTTTTTAATTTTCTATCATAAAATCATGTCTATTTCAAATCCTATTTATTTTCAAATGAAGTAGCAAACCCCCTTAATACCGAAGTTACTGCGAATTTAATTTCTGCATATGCGCATTTCGACAACTTATGGCTCTTCAGTGCAGATAAAATTTAAACGTTTGGAAGTCCATAAACTCAAAGATGTATAAAAATGATAGAGAACAAATAACCAATATGATCTAAATGTAAAGCCAAGGACAGAGTTTTGTATGGGGGAGATACTCCTTAGTATTCAACAAATTTTACAGAAATTTAGATATTGCGAGGTTACAAATAGAGAAAAGAATTTTTAGATTAGAAATTTGTTTCTATCTTATTCAAAGCGGGTTCCTTTATATATGTGGAAACCTTGGAAATCGACTTCTTTTTCAGAAAAACTGCGGAATCTGTCGAATCTGGAAAAAGGGATGAACTTTGATGACATTTTTAATGACAATAAACGGTAAATTGTGTTATGTTGTACACGTGTTTCAGGACAGCATTTAAAGTTCAATGTAAACTAAAAAAAAAAAGAAATTAAGCTCACAAAGGTGGCATATGGAGTTTATAAACACGACAAAATACAAATTAACATAGATAAGGATGGTCCCTACTCGGGTTTTTAAAATTGTCTCTGACTTTCAGAACTTTTTTTTAAATCCATCATGATGCAAAAAAAATTTGTACACTGATCATTGATTTTCATTTAAAGTTTGATTGCATACACCTTTCAAGGAATTTATACAAAAAAATTATAAAATTCTAAATATTTCCCCATTGCATTTGAATGGTTTATGCAAAGTGAATGAAAAGTATAAATAACTTAGTCGTCCCGCAATTTCAGTCGATTATATCTAAGAAACGGGTACACTGGCCTTTCAATATTTTTGCTTAAATCGATATGTGATCTGATCCATGTTCTCATTATTTAAAATGTTGGCTTTTAAACATTGATATTATTAACTTTTTACCACGTACATGTATTTGAAAAGACTTTGTCTCATGTACATTTACTCCATATCTTTTCAATTTTAATTGAGGAATGACCATTCTTTGATGAATAAGTTACATGAGATCTCAAAGTTATAAAATTATCATAAATGCTAACAACTGACTGATCTCCCGTTTCGATGACAGACGTTACTAAGGGTTTGATTTTTTTAAACCTCTTGCTTTGCACAACATGGATATAATGTATTTACCTTCAGTATCGATTGTTAAACTACTCGGAGATTTTATTTCGGTTTCTGAATAAGGCACAACCACTCCAACATTTGAACCATCCATGAAGGCTTCTCGAATAGTTGGTTTGCCGTTATTATTCTCTATCCACACCATTTTTCTAACCATGAAAGTAATTATAAATAATTTCAAATAGTGGATTGGTTGTGTAAAATTAAAATCCAAGATTAAGCAAAATGGAGGTGGCTATAATATTTTCTAACTAACTGAGATTCATTGTTGGGTTTGCTTAGTACAAACCAACACCGTTTCGAAGCTTATTACAACATTACTTACTGAAGTGAAAGGTATCCTCAAGATATATCCTACATGCATCAAATGCACATCGAGTGGGCTGAATCAGATGTAAATTCTCAAAAAAAACCTACAGACTTGTTAGAATATCCGTCTTATTTTGAACTTAGTTCCTTCGATAGTCGGGAACACTTTATTTTGCTACACTCTACCACTCTATACTACATTCCAAAATAAATTCAGAATTATTTTTTCAAAAATGGGTGAACAAAGATATTCAAATTTGGTAAAGACGGTGCTTCTTTCTTAAAGATTACACCGATTGCAGCAAAGAGTACAAAGCGGAGAATGTCGTCGAATTGCTAACATTTTCAAGTGACTACCGATTTGTCAAATATGAAGGACAAAATTTACAGCACACAATAAGGATATTAATTGTCTGCTATGTTATTCTTTATTTGTATTTTTATAAAGCCAGCGTTATAAAAGGGACATCCAAAATTCGTGCTTCCGTTTCGGGAACAACCCTTTGGTTTTCAGGGGGTTTCAGTGAAAATAAATATTCTAATTCTAATTGTCGTGAAAATAAATAATTTGATTTTGATTTGAAGCATAAAATTTTTATTTGCAAATGCAAATAAAAACTTTTATGCGATATTTAGTGAAAATAAATAATTTGTTTGAGATTTTCATGAAAATAAATAAATTTTCGAGGCAAAATCCCCCAAGCCCACCCCTAAAATCAAATGGTCGTCCCCTTCTAAAGATGTTATTGCATCATTGAACAATTCTAAAGTAAGTCAGTCTTGAACGAATAATCCAAGGACAATGGCAACATCGGCTAAACAAAGAAACAAAGACATTGCATGAGAAAGGCACAGAAAAGAAAAATTAAGACACACAAACAAATTTAGGGTTACCTTTTATGAATTCGAAATTGCAGATAAAATATAATGACTTGTAAAACTAAAAGGTATTAATCGAAGTAAAAGTTTCAGGTAAAAATAAAAGGTAAGAGGAGAAGTAAAACTTAAACGTATACTTTTTTTAATTTTAAACGTCAATCGACGCCACTTCAGCTTCTCTTTGATCCATTTACTATTTTTGGGATGACAACCAGGTCCTTAATCTGCCATATATCCATCAATGCCATAAACTATTTGATAACTATTTTCATAGTCATATTGAGTGACTCTAAATTTTATCGAATAAACTTGTATTTAAATTTATTTGGATCGAAGAAAAGGAAAAGGAATTGCGAAAATGGCCGTTTGCATAGCTTAAATTTAGTTATTTTGGTGATTTATTATTTCATGACAGGAGACACTGAACTAAAATAAATTAAAAAAAAACAACGACAAATTGCATAAAATAGCTTAATCCTTGACATGCGAACTATACTCCAGAAACATCGTTGGAGATGGATTGGGCATGTTCTCAGAAAGCCAATTGAAACATCACTCGAGTGTCGCTTCCATAGAATCCAGAAGGGAAAAGAAGACAGGGTCGTCCAAAAATCACCTGGAGGCGAACTGTTGAGGCAGAAATGAAAGAGATAAACATGACATGCCAGCAACTGCCGAAGAAAGCTTAAGACAGAGAGGAGTGGAGAAAGCTAATCCTCGCCCTATGTGCAACAAAGGTTAGGTAGGTAGGCAAAATTACATAAATATACTTATATGCTACAGTATAATAACTCACCCTAGCCTTGGATGAAGCTTTATATGATTAGGCTGCAGCAATCTGGATATCAATGTTCTTTCAGTCCAAATACCAACAGACAGTACTTTGATATTGTTCCGTGTCGTGTAATATATGTTACTTGTAGACTGGTCTATGTCGATACTAGTTGGAGTTGTATCTTCTACAAGGCACATTTGAATATATGGAATTGATATTTAGCGTTTTAATGAATTCGTCTAAAATATAAACTGTGTTTACATAAAGCGTTGGTCATCGTAACGTTCGTAATTAAACAATGAAAATATATAGAGTAAATGCACATGAGATAAAGTCCCTAAAAGAACACGGTGGAACAAAGCAAAAGAGCAACGCTTTTATTGTTGTTATTCATCTTAAATCACCATGAGGTTTTTAACAATGAGCTTTGTTCATACCCTGGTAAGTTCAAGATGGCCCCTACCACCGAATTGAGTGCAATTCTTTGATAAATGTCGAAGAATTCTACATCAATGTCTTGTGTGGCCATGGATGCGGGATTTTCAGAGAACACAAGTTAAACTAGCAATGTGCTCTTAAGACTGTCGTGCTTTTTTAGAGAATATCATAACATCGACAAAATCTGTTGACTCATATAATTCTTAACAGTTTAGAGCTTAAAGTCTTGTTCGTTTTGATTTATGTGTAAATGAAACTTTACCGAAAGTACGTTTTGAAATATGAAGTCAAAAATACAAAATCCGGGACCAGAATGTCCTGTTTTATCTAGGAATCATTCAATTTTGTCGTGAAATGATGATGTTGTATAACATATCCTCATACATAATGTGTTTTCCTTTTACGAATATTTTTGAAACAAAATCGTGAAAGATACTTTGTTGAATTTCAGGTCACAAGATGATTTAGAACAGGAGGACGTCAAACTAGAGGCTCAGACACTGAGCCTGTATCGCTCACCTGACAAAATACTGAAGCAGGGTTTTCGATGTTCTGCATGGTGGCCAATTGTTTTTATGTGAATTTCCCATAGGGCCAAAATAAACTATGTTCTGTGCTGGCGGCCATGTTTTTTTTTTTTTT
>MJUU01006165.1:45674-62240 GCA_002080025.1 Modiolus philippinarum | reverse complement strand
AAATGAGCAATCTTTGTAAAGGACCTTCCATACATCATTCCTGTAAAGTTTGGTTGAATTTGCCTCATTGGTTTCAGAGGAGAAGATGAATATGTGAAAAGTTTAACGGACGGACGGACGGACGGACGACGGACGGACGACGGACGCCAAGTGATGGCAATAGCTCACACTGACCCTTCGGGTCAGGTGAGCTAACAAAAAGGACAAAACTTTATCAACCTTTCATAGTAGATATATGCAAACACAACCAAATACTGTGAACTGATTCGGAATTTAGAAAACATCAAGGAATTGTTATTGATCGATTCATCACAACGTAGTTTACTGGGGTGCTGTGCTGGCTAAATCTAAAACAAAATTTTGAATTGATTTTTGAATTGGTTTTTTGGCATTCCTTGCAAGCAAGATGCTTATTGAACAGAAATTAGGATTTGGATATTGTATCACCCGATGACTTGTACTTTTGAAAAATATCTCGACATTAATGATATATCGGTTTAATTACAAGGATTATCTCACAAATGACCCTAGGAAACGACAAGCGTCGGAGTGAAGGGTACAAAAACGGAATTGCGTTTTGGCAAATACCACAATAAAAAGTAAAATTCTCCAGTTTATGAAAAAAGTTAAGGATATAAAAATACGATGGCTATTGACCAATCAGAACACGGCTTACTTACATATACAGACACATTTGCAATTAGAAATTATATTGAGTTACCAGTAATCAGAGTTTTCTCCTCGTTTCCATCATTAGTGATAGATTTGATCGACTTTCCTATCTTGTCTATCCAAACAATAACATTCCTGTTATAATCGAAGACTACTGACACTGGAATAATGGCACCGGTATCAACTGCTTCTATTTTTGTCGAATTCAATACTTTATACAGACGATTATTGAATTGGTCAGTTGTCAGAAAATAGTCTACATCGATAGGATCTGGAAAAATAATGAGAGTGCAATGAGTAAGGTAAACTCTGTTGTCATCGTAGCTTCCATATTTTAACAGGGGCGTGTTTCATGATACTCTGACATGGAGAAATAACTAAATACCGAAGATACTATGAATTTCGTATATGCGCATTTCGACAACTTATATCTTTTCAGTATAGATAAAATCTAAACGTTTGGAAGACCATAAAGTCAAAAATATTTAAAAACTGACAGAGAACAAATTACCAAATATGATCTAAATAGAAAGCCTAAGATCAGCTTAGGATAGTGCTTTGCATGAGGGAGATACTTCTTAGTTTTCAACAAAATTTACATAAGTAAGAGAGACCGAACCGTCAATCCAAAACGAATAATCCATGGGCAATGGCAACATCGGAAACAACAAAGAAACAGAGACACTACATGAGTACGGTACAGAGAAGAAAAATGAAGACACATACACAAAAAAATGGACAACACGAACCCAATAAAAAACCATGGGTGAGATAAAGTGCATCGGTAGAGTAAGCATCTCCTGCTTCTGATAAGACACCCGTCTATTTGTGAGCAACCAGGCTCTATCAAGGAAGTCACTGTATCGAACATAGGCTCTTGAATAGCGAATGAGCTGGGAGATGAAAACTCCGTATGCTGACGCTATTTGGATGTTGCTACAAAGAAAAGGGAAGTTGACTATTGGAAAAGTGAAGTCATCGCGTTTGTCGTACAGCTGAGTTTGTTGTCTACATTTGTTGTGAATTTCAAGATGAAGGTCTATGAATGAGTCTAAGGACAGAGCTTTGCATGAGGGAGACAACAAAATTTACATAAATTGGACATTGTAAATGTACGTTTCAAAACAGAATCGACTTTCGGGTCAGAGACGAAGTACTGACTACTAGGCTGTTGAATACCCACGGGGACTAAAAGTCCACCAGCAGAGGCATCGACGCAGTGGTAACAAATAACCGAAGTTACTGTGAATTTCGTTTCTGCATATGAATAAGAAAGGAAATGGGGTAAATGTCAAGGAGACAACATCCCATCTACAGGTTAAAACGACCCAAAACAAAGCATCTAGGGTGACCGTACGGTCTTTAACACAGTGAGGAACCTCACACCATATGCGCATTTCAACAACTAATGTCTCTTCAGTGCAGATAAAATCTAAACGTATGGAAGACCATAAAGTCAAAGATGTTTAAAAAACTTACCAAATATGATCAGCTGAGGATAGAGCTTTGCACGAGGGAGATTCTCCTTCGTTTTCCACCAAATTTATATAAATTAGATATTGTAAGGTTCCAAATAGAATCGACTTTCGGGTCAGCACTGAAGTACTGACAACCAATGGACTCGGGATCGTAAAAAAGCATGCAATTAACTGGCAAACTGATCTTACAATCGCTGTCATCCGTAGCCCGTTTAGTTTAGATTGTTGTTCTCTTAAATATTTGGTAAATCGTCTATGTGCATATTTGTTCTTTGATTATTTTGTTATTTAGATGGTTTTATTGTCACATATCATGTATATCATGTATATCATGTATATTGTCGTTTATAAATTTCTTGTTATTATTACAGGAATAAACCACAATGGTATATGTATGGGAATGTCTAGCACAAATACTATATGACTGATAAAAAATTGAATGAAAATTAATTAAAACCATTACCCACAACTATTATCCTTAACATTCCTTTTTCCTACACAATATCATACAATGCCGCGTTCTTTGATTTAATTTCTGATGTCTTCAAAAGAAAAACATCAATTATGCAGACTTTCCCATTAGGCATCGTTATCCTCTTGACCGCCTTATTAATCGGGGCTTCAAACAAAATCCGTCTCTTTTTTAAATAGATATCAGTTCCTTGTGGAAAAAATTGACGTTTCGGTCCGAACAGTGATTCACGATTCATTTATTTCCTTTGTACTGGGATGAACATTTCTCCCACCTCGGACAAGGAAATCCATTGTTTCGCGGTGCAAGATGTGTGTTTCTGTCTTACACAGGGGGTGTAAGACAAGCTACTCGTGTATATTACTGCGAGTTTTTATATCATAACAATATACAAAGATAAGTCCACATGAATCGAAAATAATATAATTTAAAGTATTTAATAGTATATTGACTACCTAAGAACGCCAAAATTTGAACTAGAACACATCATAAATGCCTAAATCGTCTGCACCGAAATAACCCCAAACTCGGGCGCGTGCTCCATGCTTTATGACATCGTGAAAAGGGACGTAATTCACTGATGTCAACAAAAGGCGTTGCGATGGTGATTTGTTTGATTTTCGGATGCTGAGGAGGAGGGGGAGAGAAAAATAATCAAACACCAGTGAGAGGGTCAGACAAAAAAATCTCAGACACCCTCGGGTAAGATTTCTGGCGTCTCGGACTCAGCAAGCTTCGTCCGAGTATTTGAAATCTTACCCTTGGGTGTCTGAGATTTTTCTGTCTGACCCTCGCCCGGGTGTTAGATTCTTATAATCTTTTTACTGGTAACGTCTTTTCAATAGCAACTTAAAGGCACTGTCAGATCCTTTGATGCTACTCTCAATTTGATTGAGTTAGTCGGTGTTTTGGGTTTTTTTTTTTTTTGGTTTTTTTTTTTCGGTTCCAGTTATTTGTTATCTTTTCTGATATTTATAGTGGGGATACTTGTATCGTTTTTGCACTCATCTTATGACTCGACATTATACCTATATGTACATGTTTAATCAATACAATAGCTATTTGTTTAGTTTTTGCTAGTTTAGCGAATTTAACAGTTCTTCCTTTTCTATTTTTATCGTCACACCATCTTTGATGAAAGACTAGTTTTGTTAACCTGCAGCTAGAACAAATAAATGTCTAAATCTTACCATGTGAACAAGATACATTATCAGCATTCAATATATATCCAATGCGACATTTACATTTAGGAAAATAGCCATCTACAACACAGATCTGTTGACAACCACTGTTGTCCTCAAAACATGAATCTGCAAATGTTTAAAAAAAATGTAAACAAACATTTCTATGTAGTAAACTCTACACAATCGATTTATTTAATACCATACTGTACTAAAATTACATAGAACTGTAAAGAACCAAGTTACGCATAGGTTTAGCGGAAAGATTTCGATTAACTTTTAAAAAAAAGACCGTATAGCTTGAAAAAGCATTTTAGCCATACATTTTCTTGTTTAAAAGAAAGTAGAAAATACATTTCACGGAGTGTTAATACTCCGATGAGTAAACTCCGGGCGGGAGGAGAAATAGAAGTGATTTCCTAAAAATATAAGCAAAACGGTTTCTCATTAAAAGAAAGAAACAAAAAGATGCGATGAAGAAAACGTCGCAAAAATTATCGATGACGTCCGGGGGAAAAACTGCGCTATGAATACAATGTTTATAGGATAGTTACAACCGCGCTGTGAATACCATGTTCATAGGATAGTTACAACCGCGCTATGAATACCGTTACAACTGCGCTTTGAATACCATGTTAATAGGACAGTTACAACAGCGCTTTGAATACCGTTACAACTGCGCTATGTATACCGTTACAACTGCGCTATGAATACCATGTTAATAGGAAAGTTACAACTGCGCTATGAATACCATATCAATAGGATAGTTACAACTGAGCTATGAATACCGTTACAACTGCGCTATGAATACCATGTTAATAGGATAGTTACAAGTGCGCTATGTATACCGATAAAACAGTCACCAACAGTAGTAGAATACTACAAGAAATGTCAATCAAATAGTTAAAATACCAAGAAACAAAAACAAAAAACAGGAAAGTTTCAAGGAGTGAATTGAATCAACAGAAAGGGCAACAAACAAGAAAAAAAAACACATACAATAAACAATGCCGTGGAATATTTTTCTATGAAATTTATATCTTGCATCAGGTACTCTAAAATGATTTCGTACATAACATGTAAAAATTCTACGATTTCATTGGATAATCTGACGTCACTGTATTTGAACAGCTATTTGTTTACCTTGACAGCGGGATACTATACTTGACGACGGGACTATACCTCACGTGACTTCCGGTTTACTATACTTTGCCTCCTTTTTATATTATTTTATTTTATGTTATGTACTAAATTAATTACGGACTTGTCCTTCGGGAACCGTTTTCCTATAGTGTTGTCTGGTGCGAATAGTGCCCCCGCCAGTCGGCTCGTGCACTATACGCCCCAGACAACACTGTAGGAAAACGGTTCCCTCTGGAAAATTCCATAATAGATTAATAGCCTATGTTCAATCACAATTCAACGTTTTTTGTTTATACCGTTTCTTGGTTGAATATTCTTGTCGTAGATTACAAAAGCACCAGGAGAAAGGTCATGTTGTAATGGAATACTGTGTTGTGGTTCTTCTGAATCAAAGTTTTTTACAACCATAACAGTCTGGTCTGGTGATGACTGAAGCCAAATGACGTAATCCTGCATAAACAAATTCATTTGTTAATTCCTTTTAAGGAAAAAATGGTGTCAAATCCAATTGATTATTATTATCCAATTGTAACTGCAATTAGAAATGATTTAAGTTAAAAAAAAAAACAAAAATTTTAGATGCTACAAAAAACATAAAATCTCTTTAAAATTTATGTGTCCCTATTTTTCCTTGGGCCATGTTTTTTGTTCTTTTATACACATCTGCATACGCAACAAAACTTTCTGTTGAAATTTTATTTATATGAAAAAAGTCACTAAAAGAACGAAAACGAAAAGATCATTCAATCTAAATTTTACGAAATTTTGTGTACAAATAACTAAATACCGAAGTTACTGTGAATTTACTTTCTGCGTACAACTGAGGAGTATCTCCTTCATGCATAGCTCTGTCCTTAACTGAATTTAGCTTTTTATTTAGACCCTTTTGGCTCTTTGTTCCCTATCAGCTTTTACGCGTTTTCGGTTGATGGACTTCCACATGTTTTGGTTTGATCTGCACTGATGAGATATAAGTTGTCGAAGTGCACATATGTAGAAAATAAATTAACAGTAACTTCGGCATTTTGTTATACAGTATCATTACATTTCCTTAGTTAAGACAGATAATAATTATCCTCCTTCAAGTACATCTTTACATGGCATACCTCCTTAATGCAGTCTCTTGGTATCTAAGAAACAATAAATGAGGAGATATAGCTACAAGAAAAATCGAGAGATAGTCAAAATTATCTCAATTAAAGTATCTCCGTTTGTATAAAACTGGATTGCAATGAAATACTACTTCATGTACATTAATATGAATGGATCCATACATGAAGATTGGATTTGCCTTATACAGCAAATCGCAGCTAGGAAAAAAACCAAACTAAGCTGAAGTCGAATTGTCAAACCTTGATTATGCAAGAAAGAATTTGTTCTTGCATGCACATCTTCAAAGAGAGTACTACATTTGGATACAATTGGATTACAATCCGAAGAATCGTATAAAATCAATTTATTTGGAAACTTACAGTATCTAAATAAGAAAATAAGGATTATATCCGTCAAGCAAAGCACTGTATTTGGCTGGTTTTAGCTTTTAATTTAAATTCTTTTGATTATTCATTCTCTATCAGTTTTTATACATCTTACACGTATTCACACTGAAGAGACATCAGTTGTCGAAATGGGCATATGCAGAAAGTAGATATACAGTAACTTCGGTATTTTGTTATAACAGAAGTTGTGATTACGTGAATTGTGGACTTACGGATAAACAATGAAGACCAAATTAATACACATATTCAGACTAATACTTGTTCATTTAGGCTTCATTCATTAAGAAATTTAACAAAATAGTTATCCAAAATGTAAAGAAAGTTCCAAAATATTTAAAATGTTTACTCCTTATAACTTTTACAACATTTTCGTTACAAAAAGGTGAACTATGACACACGTGCTTTCAATCTGTTGCTGGATTTACAGAACACAGAAATAATGAAAGGGAGATAATTTGATAAGATATCACTCGAGAAATCAACATTTTGCAATTTATCTCTCTTATTTCAACTGTGACCCCTTATTTTTAATATTTTATATGTAATCTATATAATGATCTCAACACACATGCAAAGTATCAATAAAATCTATAATAGATTTTTAAAGCTATCCTCTTTTTTAATCATTTTTCCCATCATTTCTTAGTAAAATCCTTAAATTTACAATTTCAGTTTTAGCCCTTCAATGTATGGTGACCCCCAAATTTTATTTAATATTTTAAGCACACAGAAAATTTCACAAAATTCTATAATATGAAAATAATAACCTACAGACACCTTCAGGTTATATACGAGGAGTTGCAGTTATGAAAATAATGGAAAGTCACATGAACTATTGTTACGTCTAGTTATCTCCCCTTAATCGCGAATATCCGTTAATTCGCCGTTTCAGAAACGTAGAGCGTACACCAAAATATTTTGATTGGTCAAGAACGTAAATATCCCCGATTGACCGGTTTTGACGCATTTAAGGAGTGTAATTTTTATTAACACTGGTTATGTTATATGCCGTTTTCTTGTTAAAATACAACATTATTAATCGATTAGTATCCAGACTTTGAGGCGTTACATGTAAAAAGAAAAACATGCAGACCATTTTACGATTCGTACCGAATCCTGATCACCTCCACCAAAGGGGCCTGAAATGACGCACTTAAGAAAACCCTGTAGAAACTCTTTCTCTCTAAGAAATTTGATAAACTATATAGATTCTTCTAAAATCTGATGACCAATGGCTATAATTGCATACACATATTTAAGATCGTGGTAATTTTTTTTCTGTTTGAAAACTTTCAATCATAGTGCCATTTTCCCCCAACTTACCAAATATTGTTTATCGCTTGTAGGTAATCAGTCAGATCGAACATTTCAAATTGGGGTTGGGGTCTTTAAGAGAATTCATTTTTTTTTTTCATTGCTTCTCTGCAATTCATGACGGCTACCGTTCAGAAATATTCTACAATAGTTGAAATACAAATATTTCTTACTACTTAAAGCCTGAACATGTACGTACAAAACATGGCACAGAAACTTGCATTCTTTTTAGAAAAAAAAATATATCAGAGAAGAATCTACTTCTAGATAAAAATCCTCTCATGTAATCAGCGAATTTCGATGAAACGTTTTTGAATTTCGAAAAACAAATCAATTAGTGCAACGGAGCCAATTTGGTTTGTCTGTTTTGCACCCAAATGGATATTTACTCAATGTTTTACGGATAGTGGGCTTTTGGTGTTAAAGAAAATCGTACTTTTTTGTATGCAATTTAGTAAAGTCATATATCTGCCATTTTGACAGGCCTTTGGCATCATTTAACTTTTGCAATCTACTTACAACTAGATATCAATGAAAATAAAATCATTACTGACGTCATTTCTAACGTAGAAGAATCGTACGTCACAAATAAAATTTGACGCGTCATTTCTGGTCCGCGTCAAAACAGGTCACCGGACGATAACATAACATCATTGGCTGAAAATCGATTGTCCGTACACCAAAATTCTAAAAACAATCTCTGTACCAACAATTCCTTAGTTTCTGAAACGTCGAATTATACCTCCTTCATACACACCCTTACATGGAGGGTGGTAAAGGGTTATTTTCGCGAAACTTACACGACCAGTTTTTTTTTTTTTTTTTATTACAGTCGAACATCGTACAAAACTTAAATCAATTATTTCGCGTACTTTTGTGCAAAACATGCTTCGTACAACGCATACGCCAATTTTAATTTTTAGGGCTATTTTCGCACATCGTACAAGCTATTTTTTATTTTTCGTATATCGTACACAGACCCCCCCTTTTTTTAGGACCCCCCTTACATGTGGAGATACCTTCCTTCCATTACATTTTCATGCAAATGTAAATTTAACAAAGCATATAGAGTTAGACCTACGTGTACAAATGTGTTAGAGAGAATACATCATTAAGTTAAATTAGATCCTCTGATAACTTCTGAGTGTAATGTAATTCGTGCATGCATATCTCTGTGTGATGTTTATGTACGGATAGTTTTCATTGAAACCCAACGAACTTAACAGGAAAAAAAGGCGTCAATAAGAATAAAAGAGAGACAGAAAGGTAACTCTAAATATCCGTAGTGAACTCATCTCTCTTAAATTATACAGGCCCGTAATAGGGTCTGTAAGTCTCGTTCAGTACACATAAGTTATACAGGACCGTAATAGGGTCTGTAAGTCTCGTTCAGTACACATAAATTATACAGGCCCGTAATAGGGTCTGTAAGTCTCGTTCAGTACACATAAATTATACAGGCCCGTAATAAGGTCTGTAAGTCTCGTTCAGTACACATAAATTATACAGGCCCGTAATAGGGTCTGTAAGTCTCGTTCAGTACACATAAATTATACAGGCCCGTTATAGGGTCTGTAAGTCTCGTTCAGTACACATAAATTATACAGGCCCGTAATAGGGTCTGTAAGTCTCGTTCAGTACACATAAATTATACAGGCCCGTAATAGGGTCTGTAAGTCTCGTTCAGTCCACATAGTTACATTTTTAACAGACATAACATTTCAAATAAACATTTGAACTTCGTAATCTTGAAACATCATATGTTGGCGGAAAACATTTTCGAATTTCAATTGTATCGTGAATCGTGAAAATCACAGTGTCACATGACGAGAATTACAGACCCTATTGTAATTCTATATGCACCTCGTCCCTTGTATTGCCTCTTGAAGTAGCTTACAAGGATGATTCCTCTTTTCCCCTAAACTTTGTTTGCAAGGAATGTCCAACAATTTTTCCGTATTTTCAGTATGTACTTGAAAGATACACAAAGGCTTTTCAACTTTCACCTTGGCGCATTTAAACCTGTTTGAGGTTTAGAGAAGTAACATGCACCATGGATGTTAATTGATTTGTCTATTGGTGTGAATATAACAATAACCGATCCGCCAACAAACACATATTTTAACATAATATTTAAACTTGTTGTGCGACGGGTGCCAAGCGTGTAGCAGATCATGCTTACCAATCCAGAGACCATGCAATACCTTAAGTTTTTGTATGTGTTCACACTGCTTGTGCTGTAGCTCGTCGCGTTCTTGTTAATTTTGTTTAATTATTTTGTCTTTATGTCCTAATTTGTGTTATATTTGAATTTCAGTGTTTTGTGGATTTTTTAATGTAAAATTTTGCCTTCTCCTTTTTTGATATTTGTATGAGGATGTGTTAAATAAGTGTAAAATGTTTGCAGCAATGTTTGGAGATGTTTTGGTAAATACTTAATTTGTGTCTTCTTTTAAGAAGTATTCCAGCTAAGAGTCGGGCAGTGGGCGGCACATCAAAAATTTAGATTCTGTATTTTTTTCTCAGGTGTATTCATTTGGGCAAAAAAAACACATCCCAAAAAAATTTTTTACATTCGCACATGTTTTAGGTCTCGAGATAATTTTTGACTGGTTATATAGAGAAAAAAATGGCGGGAAAATTTCCCGTACTATTCATTGTACAACGTAACTAAATTTTGTTTGAATATTGATAACTTAAAAAAGCAAAATAACACAGAACTTGGGAGTATTAAGATGGCCGCTGAGCAGGTAACACACTAAAAATCTGCTCCTCAAATTTTTTGCAAAATGTTTGTGCTATTCAGATGGAAAATGCCTAAAAAATTATACCAATGGATTTCTTTATTTCCAATAGTCAACTTCCCTTTTCTTTGTACTAACATTCCAAAAGCACCGGCATATGGAGTCTATATCTCCCAACTCATCCGCTACTCAAGGGCCTGTGGTCGATACAGTGACTATCTTGATAGAGCTCGGTTGCTTACAAATAGGCTACTTAAGCAAGGGTATGTTGCCCATAACTTGAGGTCATCACTACAGAAGTTTTACGGTCAACATCACGATCTTGTGGACCGCTATGGAATATNTAAAGTTTGTTTTTCCTCTACCGGATTTGACTTTACTACCGGAGTTGACATGTTCAACACGGCGGGTGTCTTATAAGAAGCAGGAGATGCTTACTCTACCAGTGCACCTGATCTCACCCATGGTTTTTCATTGGTCCGTGTTGTTCATTTTTGTATATATGTGTCTTTATTTTCTTTTCTTTGCCGTGCTCATGTTATGTCTTTGTTTCTTTGTTTTTCCGAAGTTGCCAATGTCCTTGGATTGTTCCTTTTAGACTGACGGTTCGGTTCTCACTTACGTTCTTATACCAGGAACGAGGTGGGGGTACCTGAATAAAAATAGTGTCAAATAAATTATTAGCAACTAAATGTGCTGAATTTCCTATTTGTTTTGATATCAATATACCGTTCACATACCTTATAGACTGCTATTCCAAGAGGGAAACCTTCAAGAATGTGATGTATTTTTACATCTTGTCCCGTAGATGTTATACTACTTACACTTGTCCTATCAGTCCAGTAAAGTCTACAATTGAATTAATTTCATTAAATTTCTTTACAGTACTGACCAATAGGTTGGTGAATACCCTCGGGGAATTTATCATGATATGAGGGTAGCATGACATAGCATGGTAGTGGGGCGATGGAGTGGTATGGCAAGTTGGCTTTGTGCTGTAACGGTGTGGCTTTGTGCAGTGACAATGTGGCTTTATGCTGTGACAGTGGTGTTCTGTGCATTGACAATGTGGCTTTGTGCTGTGACAGTGGTGTTTTGTGCAGTTATAATGTGGCTTTGTGCTATTCTGGGATGCCTTTGCGATGTAGGAATGTATTTTTGTTTATATGGAAGTGTCACGAAGTGGTATATTTTTCAAAAGGTGAACGAACAAGAGTACTGAATTGTATGGGGGTTACATGCAGAGCAGAATATGATTAAAGATAAGCTTTATTTCATCGGATATACCATAAATAAATTAGCAAGAATCTTATTCATGTCTTTAAAATTTAAACTGAAATGTGTAAAATGTGAAAACTGAGGTGTATAGTTCTTATTTGTCTTTTTTTCTTCATAAAGACTTAGTTATTGCTTAAGTTTTCGATAATGAAAATAAGGGTGAGCTAGCCCGCATATCAGTTTGCTATCAAAATGATTCTAAGGATACAAAAAGAAGATATTCTGAACCCCCTTCGACCCCCCCCTTTTCATAATGAATTGGAAGTCAAATAAAAATACACAAGATAAAAAGTGTAAATTAGCCCACAAAAAAGACTTATATTGATATATTTGCCCAGTTCTTTTCTGACTTTTATATTTCCTCAGTATATTTAATATGTATATGCTCCAGGCTATACGCGTATTTGGACCGTACGCGTACGGTCCGGACAATATGCGTATACTCATATGGTCGGACCGTATGCGTATGGTCCGACCATATGCGTACGGTCCGACCGTATACGTATACTCATGCGGTCTGGACCGAGCCAGACCATCTCGGTATGCTGACCATATGGGTAACTCAAGAAATTCCATAAATTTCGAATACATTTAAATGAAATATATTTCACACATGTTCAACAACATGTGTGAAATATATGAAGAACAACAATAAAAGCGTTGTTCCATTGCTTGGTTTTACCATGTACTTGTCTCATGTTGATTTACTCCATATCCCTTCATTGATTATCAATAAGAAAATAATGAAAATCGGTTATCAGGATATGAAAAAATACCGTGAAATTAATTAGAGGAAGTAACAAATTTCAGCTTTAACCTCCTTGCACATTCTTACATGACCGCTCTGGGCGACATTAATGAGCCAATTAATCCAATTATTTTTTTACCTTAACACGTTGTGTTTTGACATGTTCCCTAAGAAATAACATCGTTTACTAGAAAGAGAAAAACTGGTCATATAAGTAATTTCTACATTTGATTTTAATGCCTTTTTATTATATTTTCTCATATTTTTTTGTTATTTCTACCCAAGATGTCAGAGGTACGTCTTTAGGAAGCTGTTTTTCTGTGACCTGCGTTTGTTGAACTAAAATATGATTAAAAATCATGAAGTCATCAAAAGCCATAACGTCCACACGTGTTGGTCTGTATTCACTAAATATAAATACAAATATGAATTGAATTTGTCTTTCCAAGACATGCTTATAAGTTATGAACTAAAGAAGACAAAAAATAGTTTAAAAAAACAGTTCAAGGTGAGCTGAAATCGTATTGCACCTGAGTATTGGTTTAATTAGATAATATATTTTATTATATTTGTACTTTTATTTCTATGTATAAAGTATTGAATTGTATCTACTCAATAAAACATCATACTGCACAGTTGAACATGATAAATCATCATATTGCACACTTACTGTGATTTACGTTTACAGGCCACACCCCTTTTACACCCACAATAGATATACCACGCCTCTTTTGTTTGTACTCAGTGACCTTGCTGATTATTATATGTATCAATTGGCTGGAGTCACTACAAATGAAAAGGCACTATTTTTTATAGTACTATTTTCGAGGTCTGTCAAACATTGGCGTATTGAAATAGTGTAGACAATATTATGGCTTTGACATTTAACACAATCTGGGCACACAGAAGCTATAGTTAGTCGTCATATAAGCGGGAGGTTGATGCATCAATAAACCTGGTTTAACCCACCATTTTATTTATAAAATGCCCGTTCCAAGTCGGGAATATGACGGCTTGCCAAAAATGTTCTGTGTCGGATTGTGTTCCCCTGATTCANAATGTTATACGGATTTTCCTTACTGGTCTCTTCCTTTGATCGATTCTGACTTTCGTTGTCACTTCCATTTTGTACTCAGTGACTTGAGCCATGTCAATCAAATATAATAAAACAATTATGGCACTTCTATACTCGATCAATATGTGGTTTAACGGTGCGCAAAAGATAATATTGAACTCGGGGTAAACCCTCGTTCAATATTACTTTATTGCTCCGTTAAACCCAATATTGATCTCGTAGAAGTGCCATAATTGTATAATATCATTTTAAAATAATTGCTTTATATTACCCCGACCGTACGCGTACGGTCCAAATACGCGTATGGTCCGGAACATATACATTTTATGAAAAACCTTAATATTTAAGGATCTGTGTTTCTGCATTTAAAAATGTCCAGTTAATTCACTCCGACTTTCTCTTAGATCTATTCTAATTAAATCACTTTGAAGTGGATTACAGCACCATACAAAAATTTGTAGCCATTACCACTCGAGATTAAACCACAGATGGCAGACATGTTTTTGTTAATTCTTCTACATAAATTGCTCTAGTCTGAAACTGGCATGTTGGACGTTTTAACTCTTTCACAAAAATCATTATATTTTATACAATGCAAAATATAAAAAAGAAACCATTTGAATTTTATAAGGGGGGTCCTTAGAAAGAATTTGGAATAAAAATTTCAGGATCAGAAATTTAGTAAATAACATTTTCAGGCCAGTAGAAGGCTACAAAAAAAGTAACCAGGATGACATATATAAAGCAAAATTTCTGACGTGAACTTAACAAAAGTCATGATTCCTCCACTGAGAAAGAATTCAGTAAGGCTAAAGAATTAAACCAAAAAAATTATCAGTATCAGATGTTCATTCCAAACCATAAAGAACAAATGGTTGTCAAGTTTAATAAATCTGCTGTACTTTGTAAAACCAAAATTTACCTGTTCTTGGGTCTATTGTATGTCAAATATTTCGCCCTACGAAAAACTCTATTTCTTAAAACTGTATTTGTTGAGTTGTCAAGTGAGAAACGTTCAATTTCCTGTAAATATCCGTCTGTAGTTATTGCAAAGAGAACTCTAAAATGAGAACACAAAGACAATAATACTATAATTTTCAATTTAATGTTCAACATGATATATAAAAGTCAACAAAAGAAACGATACGGTTAATGAAACGACCATTTGATTCTGAGAGGGTGGCAAGTTTGTAAGTCTGGCATGTAGTGAAAATAAATATTCTGACCTACACCACTTTAGAAATATATTAATTTCTTGCTCGTCCATGTTCGAAAATAAATATTCTTTTGTCTGACCCCTAATCCCTTTTGGGATTCGAAGCCAGGAATGTTTTTTGACTTTGCCTGTCTCCGAATCCCTTAGCAACCATGTATAATTCTATTCGGGAATTTTTTTTTTCAGGTACCCCCACCTCGTTCCGGGTATAAGAACGTTCGAAATAGGAAACGAACAATATCGGCGCTTGTGGAATCAAAGAAAGACATATTGTCCTTTGAGAATCCGTAAAAAATATTAAACTGGACTTACCAGGTATGGAAGTTACAGCTCCTTCTTTCCGATTGTCGCTTATAAATGCTTTCGTTTACGCTATTTTGTTTTCAGAAGTTTTATCACGTGATCTATATTTTTAGACAGCACGCGTCTATAGTCTATTTCGTGATAGATTTTTCTCTTCTGTGCAATGTATCAAAAGCCAAAAGTTTACCATGAAAAAGTATATAGCACGTTCTATTGATCACGTGATCAAACTTCTGAAAAACAAGATGGCGTAAACGAAAGCATCTCAAAGCCACAATCTGAAGGAGCCGTAACTTCCATACAAGGTAAGTCCAGTTCAATATTTTTACGGAATCTTGAAGAAAAATATGTCCTCCTTCGATTCAACAAGCGCCGATATTGTTCGTTTCCAACTTCAAACGTTATTTTACCAGGCACGAGGTGGGGGGTACCTGAAAAAAATGTTCCCGAATAGAACTATACATGGTTGATAAGGGAATATAAAAAAAAATCTCTAACTTCGAATCCCAAAAGGGATTATCTGACCCCCACTGCTGAATCAAATGGTCGTCCCTTATGTACATTCAGAGCCAAAAACAGATTTGTCTATTTCCTTGTTAAATCAATTTCAGAAACGCATATAACTTTTCACCGATATTCGAGTTTGCTGTTCATTCATGATGCCAATAATTGGAATATACTGAATCAAGTAATTGATTTGCCATCTTAACAAGTAGAGAATATCTCCTTTTGATGTCCAATACATTCAAAAACCAACGTAAACAACCGTCAGAGCGTCGTTTACTGTGGTACCCTACGCAAATCGCCGGGCATAGTGCAGGTGGTGTTGCCATAGATGACAATAAAGCATGGGTTCTAATCTGTCCGTGGACCTTGACGGATTTCCGAAACTATCAAGTATAAAAAGATGATTTTCATAACTGTTGGCATTCGGAATAATATATCTACCCTTGTAGCTCACCTTACTTATATTAAATAGAGCTGTACGCAAAACTATTATCTATTCGCCAATAATTGTGGTGTGAAAGCAGTATCCTAGATAAACATGACCAAAACATGATAAATCACGAAGCAACATGACCTGTTAGACGTAGTAACGTCAATACCGTAAAAATGTATTTAATACTTGTGCAACCCATAACTAAACTCAGAATAAGTGATCATACTTTACTCATATATAGAAAAAGGGGAGGCATTTGAAAATACCTAGAAATGAAAGGCTCTGCCAAAAATGTAAAGTAATAGAAGATGAACAACACTTCATATTACATTGTGTGACCAATAAGTGTCTCAGAATGTCATATTTCCAGTTTCAATGTTCGCAAAATTTTATGCAATTATCAGATGAAGACAAATTCAAACTCATTTTAAATCCATCAACACCAACACAAGTAAATAAATTAGGTTCCTTTTTGAAAAAGTCATTAGAACTGAGGACAGGGG
>MJUU01006165.1:24534-36466 GCA_002080025.1 Modiolus philippinarum | reverse complement strand
TTTTTGAATTTATGCGCTTTGTAAATGATATTTCCATAGAAGTTTGGATGTGAAATGCCCTGATGAATAAGAGCTCTGCATGTAGAACCAGTCATGACTGTCACATGATATTAACTGACCTCAAAATTTGATTCTTTTTCTGAAATGGAAAATACCCTTTTTATGCCATTTCTTCTGATTTCTAATTTTATCATTTTTACCATATTTTCTCCAAAATACTGCTGCACCCAAGAATCATATCCCATTTCATTGGTAAATATCATAATTAAATTTGAAATTTTCAAAATGGTGCATCTTATGCATAAAATAGTAATTTAAATATAGCCATGTGGAATATTAATAGAAGTCAGTGGATGAAGACTTTCTAACTACCATTAGTAATGTAAATATATTAAGTTTAGTTGAAACCTGGAGTGGCGGTGACTCCCCTGATATTGATATAGCAGGATTCACCCTGCTCACCAAAAGAACTAGAAAGAAACACAAAAAAACTAATAGATTTTATGGTGGAATTTCAGTTTATGTTCAAAATGGCCTTAGTAGAGGTATCTCAAAATACCATTGGTGGTGTCGACACTGTTTGGCTTAAACTCGATAGACACAAAAGAGACATTTTCCTAGGTATTGTCTACTTCTCACCTGAAAATTCTACAGGGGCAACCCAAGACCTAAATGACTTATATTTCAAACTTTTAATTAAGCTCAAATGGTGAAATTATCATTCAAAGCGATTTTAATGCCCGTACTAATACTAAACCTGACTTTGTTACCTCTGATAACTAAAATTACCCCCACCCTGAAGACCAGGACTATTTTTCTGACTCCCCATCCCCAAGAAATAATATGGATAAGAAACAGTTAAATAAAAATGGTAAATTGCTCCTTAACTTGTGTAAAGAAACAAGCTTAAGGATACTAAATGGGCGAACATTAGTAAAGTTACTTGTATGACATATAATGAATGTAGCCTTGTAGACAAGCACTTTATTACAGGGTGTTTCTAGTTTTGTAACCAAACAAATGAAACCTGTTTCCGATCACTGTTTAATTAATTGTTGTTAACTTACATGTTTCAATGACAATGATATAATGTCTTGTACTAACTTAGATCCTTTTCCAGGAAAATTTATCTGGAACAATGATGCAATTGAAAGGTATAAAACAAATATTCAGAGTCCATCTATAAAACAAAAAATCCAAAAATTTTCATCAATGAAGATCACAGACTGTAACTCTGCTTTAAAGTCATTTAACTCTCTATCCTACAAGAGGCAGCCTCGATGTCAGCAAAATTTGTCAAAGGAAAACCATTCAGCAGAAACCAATATAAATCAAATAGAATATATGAATCTAACACCGGGGAAAGTGCAAGATCGAGAAATCTCAGACACCCAAGGGTAAGATTTCAATATTTCTCTGACGAGGCTTGCCGAGTCAGAGAACCATTGAAATCTTACCCGAGGGTGTCTGAGATTTCTAAATCTTGCATTTTCAACGGTGTTTGATTTATTTTCTCACATTTGTAACCACAAAATGGGATTTGTTTACCACCACACGGTACTTGACATCTTACGTTCATAGACGACGTCAATGACGTCATAATATGTTGCCTGGTAATTATCCGTCTTGTACAAGGGGGTACAAGACAAGAATATCTTGTACCCCTTAAAACCGGAACTGGCTTATCTTTTTAGTGAGAAAAGAGTGGTTATCTGATACCTGTCATGATTTAAGGAGGTTTGCTCCACGCATTTTGGGATTTCTGTCAGATTTTCGGAATCCTCGGGATTTATCCATTTAAAGTATTATAATTTTTTTGCCCATTGACCCCCTTATTTTTTTTTTCCGTAATTACATTTTTACATCTTTGTGAGCATTCTGTAAAAAATTAATTGAATTCTATTTATTCTGTCACATTCATTCATAGTAAAACCTTGCTAATGTTAATCCTATGAAAAATCAGAGGAGTTCAGTTTCCCGCCAAATTTTCAATCAACGAGATCATCAACCTATCAATTTTTTTCACTTAGATTACTTCTGTTCTAATTTTCTAACTAAAAATCAAGTTTATTTGAAATCTTATTTATTTTCAAATGGAGTAGCGAACCCCCTCAAGACATACAGTAAAAAGTTACCTTTCAATGACAATGGAACATACAGACAGAAGTATTACTCCTACCTCTCAAAATTCAGAAGAAGATGTAAAAGGAAGGAACAAAAACATAAAAAAAATGATTTGAGATAAAATTTATTCTAATTTGAATAATGACCCCAAAACATTTTTGTCAATGAGAAATAAACTTAACAATCCTTCAATAAATGATAAAGGTTATATATTAAATAAAGAAGAATTTGTTGAACATTTAAAAAAAAATTATAAACTTTCTGAAAATATTCCAAACACTGATTTTCATAATTCAATAATTAACCAAGTAAGTAAGGCAATCAGTAATCTAAGTAAAAAATCAAGAATACAGTGAATTCTGTGATCCAACAAATGCTGAGGAAATAATTAAAGCAGTTAAAACAACCAACCTCTAGCAACTTAATTTCTAACGAAATGATCAAATTCGGTATAGATCGACTCCTTGACCCCTTAATAAATTTGTTCAATATTATCCTGAAAGAAGGAAAATTTCCAAATTTATGGAATGAAAGCTATATTTCACTTATACATATGAAAGGTGATAAATCAAATCCATCTAATTACAGGGGTGTCTCCTTAACTTCAAATATTGGAAAGTTATTTAACAAAATTCTATTAGCTAGAATCACAAACTTCATTTACACTAATGATCTAATACATGAAAATCAAATTGGATTAATTGATTAGTTAGAGTTTAACGTCCAATGAGCAATATTTCAGCTATATCAGGACGAGAACAAGTTAATCAATTCAAAAAATTATAAATAAAAGAAGAAAGAAATAAAGGTGGAAGGACAACCGGGGTTACGACTTTTGATTGCCACTGGAAAATGGGGAGAAATGGGTAGGGGCAGGAAAAATAGCCTTCCATACGACACCCAGTGCGTCTGCTCTCTTTGGAGAAATATAGAAGGGCCGGTCTTTATACTGCATGGAGCGTGGCGTTTCTCCAAACAGTTTGGCTACAATGGTTCACGGTCAGGCTTTCCGTATTATGACCTGACTACCCCGCATAGACAGGGCATTACCCTATCCACCAACTGGGGACGCGCCCGGCAGCTCTGTAGCCGGAGCCCCTGAAAACCGATCCAGGCGCCGGGCCTCTGTTAGGAAGACTCATACTCCAAGCTCAGAGGATGCTATGGGCCTATTCATAAGCCGGGACCGCGCACGGCGGAAAATCAAATTGGATTTAAACGCGAACAAGCGACCACATCTTTACAATTAAGTCTATCATTGAAACATATAAATCAAAAAATAATAAAGTGTTTGCTGCCTTTATTGATCTGAGACAGGCATTCGACACTGTATGGAGAGAGGGACTTTTCTATAAACTGTTTAAAAACAACTTCCTAAAGTATATCCTTAAAATTATCATCTCCATGTATGAAGACCCTTACTGTAAAGGGTATAAGGGTATAAGAACACTTTGCCAGTTAAGTTTATGTTTGTTGACGATCCCGCATCCATGGATCATTAGGTAAAAAAGCATGGATGTAGCGTTGATCGACAATTAGCAATGAATTCCGCTTAAACCGGTACTAGGGGCCGTCTTGAACTTGCTATGAGGTATGAGTAAAGCTCATTGTTGAAGGCCTCATGGTGACTTCAAGATGAAGAACAACAATAAAAGCGTTGTTCCATTGCTTATTACCACCATGTATTTGTAGAGACTTTGTCTCATTTGCATTTACTTCATATCCTTTCATTGTTAATATAAGTAGAAGTTTTATCTCCAAATGTGGAGTAAAACAAGCCTATCTTGTTTAATTTATATATGAACGATCCTGTATCTAATCTGAACGAAGGGCAAACAGACCCAGTCACAATTACAATTGGTGATATTTCTATTAACTCACTTTTGTATGCTGACTACATTATACTTATTTCTAGTAGTCAAACAGGATTACAAAACTCTCTCTCAATATATTACATAAATTCATCTCATCCTGGAAGCTCGATGTTAATGAGGAAAAATTTAAAGTTGTAGTGTTTAACTGAATGGTAAAACACGTCATAACTGTTTTAAGTATAAAAATAAGAATATTGAAACTGTTAAATCTTATTGTTATCTAGGAATAATCATTAAAAACACAGTAATTTTAAACTCCTCAGTTCAATCATTAATGAAAAAAGGTCGCAAATCATGGTTTAAGATAAAGAAATCTATCGGTCTAAATAATCCATGCAATTTATTAGAAAAACTCTTTGACACGCTGATAAGCCCCATTCTATTATACGGGTGTTGACTTTAACTTAAAGTACACAGATCCCCATTAAATTTGTTAAAGAATTTCTCGGTTTACATAGCAATGCAACAAATGTTGCCTGTCTATCCGAACTTAATAGATATCCCCTTAAAGTAAAGATAACAACCCTAATAATCAAGTTCTGGGAACATATTTCAAACTCGGACAATAATTTAGTGGGTAAAATATACAGTAATATTCTCCAAAACAACAAATGGATTTCCTGAGTGACAAAAATTATGAATAATCTAGGTCTAAGCCACTTGAAGCCCAACCCTCACAATATTAAACAAAATATGGCACTTATTCAGCGAAGAATTCTGGATCAGGCCATTCAAAACAAAAATTGAATGAAAATAAAAAATTAGAATTTTACAATAATATTCATAAAGTTAATGCAGGAGCCCCTTATGTAGACATCTGCAAATATAAAGTAGATAGAGCTACACTTAGTAAATATAGGATAAGTGCCCACTCTCTTGCAATTGAGAGAGGAAGGTATAAAAGTATTCCCCAAAAAACAGAACTTGTCTAAAATGTACTTCCTCTAAAGTCGAAAATGAGGAACATTTCTTTATCCATTGCCCGGCATATGCTATCTACAGACAAAAATTGAAAAGAAAAAAATCTAAAAATAAAGTCCTTTACAAAATATAATCTGTATTTCATTTTAAACAGCAGTTAAATAATATTACTTAAGGCTTTAATTGAATACATTGATAAATGTCAATCTCTGCCAAATGTCACAGGAAATTAGTATTGTATAGAATTATGTTAGTTTGTATGTATTTGTTTATGACTTATGACCATTTATTGTAAATGCGTTTACACTAATAAAATATTACTATTATCATTATTTAACCTGTTGACACTGTTTAACAAAATAAATTATCTGTTTTAAAATAATTTCTTTGATATTTTATGAAAGGATATGGAGTAAATGAACATGAGACCATCTCCAACTGCAATAATTTTAATGAGCTGTATGGCCATTTCGGAAATTTATTCCTCATCAACAGCACTAGAACCAAACATAGGAAATCCATTCTTGCAAAAAAAGGTTTAAAATGCATATAACCAAACGAAATCCGAACAATCAGCAATATTAAATATATCTAAGGACAAAAATACGATGGAAGGAGTTAAACCTTAGGTTTTAGAATTTACATAAATTTAGATATAGTATTTGAACAAAGTGTGCAAATGAGATATAATCTCATGTACAAGTACATCATATCTAAGAAAAATAAAGAGCATAGGGTGCAGGACAACTCGGCCCGCGGATAACTCGGACCAGGACCACTCGGGCCGTAAATTTTGACAAAAAGGACAAGTCGGCCCGTGAAGAAAGACACTACTCGGACCATCGAATAAGACATCTGGAAGTGTGATTTGACCGTCAGTAAAGACATTAGGATTTACACACGGTAGAAAAAAAGAACTGAAGTTATGTTCTGCTGATTTTTTTATGATTAAAAACAGACATGTCGTCCCGTCCATATAATTGAAAAAGACTATTCATACCCTCAGACCATCGGAAGAAGCCTAGAAATATGAAAATATGTTGTTTTTAGTGAGACATCTCGGCCCATCAATAAACAGACTACTAAGTGGTTACTAAGAACAGAGACATTTAAACATTTGAATGTCTCTACTATGAATAAGTTTGATATTCTGGGTTCACTTTATACACTCGATAGGGGAAAAAAGGTTAGTTTAATTTTTCGGCATCGCTTAATTAAGTCATTTAAACAAAAACATCGTTGAATGCACAAGAAAAGCACTAAATAGCGTAAGCACAAGTTAGAAGTGGTATAATATCATGATGTTCACAACACTTTAAGCCTCAGTCCCACTGTCACGTTTCAAGCCTCCGGTTTTACTACGTTTTATATGGCCACGTTTTGTGTCATTTTTTTTGTCATATTTTAACGGTCTCTACGTTTTACTAGGTTTATGCTACGGTTTAGTACGTTTCCCTACGTTCTGCGTGGTTTTACTACGGGTTACTTGATTTGAATTATCCAGGTTTCACAACGTTACGTGGAATTGTTTAACCAACTCATGTATTAAATATTTCATGAAATGATATGGAGTAAATGAAGACCATGAGACCATAAGACATATGTTAACTCCAACTGCAATAATTTTTGAATTTGAATCTATTTTTCATTATTTTTTTCAAATTTCCAATTCTGCTGCTGAGAGGACGTGTACAGCATTACGAAATTTACAGTTTATTGTACAACTTGGGTATTTTTGTATTATTGAAACAATTGGGCTTATTCCACTGCTGGTGGACCAGAGGTCCTCGAGAGTAATGTACTTGGTGTTTTATAGAAGTTTTCTCTTTTTATCAAAATTCTAACCCCTTAAAATACTGAGGCTTCATTCCTAGTATGCCACTCGGTGGATGTCTTTGGTACTGGATTTGGCCTCCTATTTCGAAAGTTTTTGGGTTTTTTTTGTTTTGTTTTGTTTTTTGTTTTTTGTTTTTTGTTTTTTTTTTGAAATTAGTAATTCCGTTTTTACCACTTTTGGATTACGGTTTTCTATATAATTTGATTCTGCTGCTGATGAGAGGTTACTCTTTGAAACACGTTTACAGCATAACGAAATTTACTGTTTATTATACAACTTGGGTATTTTTAAGTTTTCTCTCCGACAATGATCGGAAATACCTTAGTTATTTCTTTAATTTTTTTTCCTGGTATCTGACCTCACAAAAATGAAGCAGTTATGGACCAATGGTTATAGATGATAGCTTATGTATTGTGAACCATCCCGTCACTTTGTTAAAGACTCATTTGCAGAAATATATGAGAATTTTCTCCCTTGAATGTATGTATGGTTCTTTTTATTCTTCCTTTGCAAGCATATTGAAATAATCATGATACTATACTTTTTTTGCAGGGATAAACACAGTGAAATGAAGGTGAAAAATTGAAAATCATACGAATATATTGCTTTGTGATTCGGATATGGAGAAAATGAACATGAGACATAGTCTGTAAAAATCATGGTAAAAAGTAATGGAACAACGCATTTATTGTTGTTCTTCGTCTCAATTGGAGTCACTATGAGGACTTCAACAATGAGTGTACTTAGTTCAAGACGGCACTTAGCATCGATCAATGTCGAGAAAACGCTACATCTATGTTTTGTCCCTACTCATGGGTGCGAGATCGTCAACAAATATAAAATTAACTAGTTAATATGAAAAAGAAAGGAAATGGGGTAAATGTCAAGGAGACAACATCCCATATCCAGGTTAAAACGACCCAAGTTTTTTTTAGAACCGCTGTCTTCCATTGCTCGACAAAAAGAATTACGGATACAATATATATCAACCACAGTGCATGCACGAAAACTTGGCATGATAAAATAGCGAGATGTGGGAACTATAAACAGGTGCGCAGAATGTCATATTGAACTGAAAAAAAAACAAATGCCAAAATTTAAAATTATGATAGTGTATCCACGAGGTATTCTGTCAATAATAAATACACGATAATTGTAATATACAGAGCATAGATTTCTTGCACAGTGATTTAGGGAATCCAAGCTGCAAGAGCGACATTATCTAGTCTTTCATGTAAAATGGGGGTATCAACAAAATTGCTGAACAGAGTTGTAAAGTCGAAGTCCATGAGTCAAATAGACAAATCAGGTAGAAACTACCGGAACAATTGTCGACTGCAATGGTCCGGACTTGGTAAAGGTATTTCAAAAAGAAATGGTGGGTTAAACCGGTTTTATGGCATGCCAAACCTCCCCTTCCATTGCGGTAGTGTCCGGTAGCAACACAACAGCAATTGCTATTGAAAGGTCATAGACAGTTGATAGAAATAACTAAATACCGTGGTTACTGTGAATTTACTTTCTGCATATGCGCATTTCGACAACTTATGTCTCTTCAGTGCAGATAAAATCTAAACGTTTGGAAGACCATATACTCAAAGATATTTGAAAACTGATAGAGAACAAATAACCAATATGATCTAAATGTAAAGCCAAAATTAGCTAAGAAATGATCAATACATCCGTCATCTGAATCCTATGTAAAAAAGAATCTTGAACCAGAGTTCGGACTGAGACTTCAAATTTGTCAACAAGGGACTGATATCTATTTAAGAATTTTTTTAATGATCGTATGAGACGGAATGCAATGAAAGGACATGGGGTAAATGCATATGGGACAAAGTCTCTACAAACATGTGGTACAACAAAAGTTCTTCATCTTTATGTCACAATGACGTCACAATGAGCTTTGCCAATACCTCATAGGAAGTCCCTGTTCGTTTTTTATCTTTGCCATGCCATTTCTGTTTATGTTGTCTCTGAATTGAGTGTTTTAAAACTTTTTATTCTAGTTTTTTTTCCCTTCTCTTCCTTTGCTTTTGTTTACCGATGTATCAGGAATACAGTCAAGAAATTCCAATTCATTTATGCAACCAATGTAGACACAGTAATTTTTGTCAGGAAACAATTTGATATTAGGATACAATCTCCGAAACAGAGGTGCATAGCTCCTCCTACGTCAGATATCACCTCTGCCACACCGGAAGGAGAGATTCCTCTCAAAATGGCCGATTTTCATGACGTCACANTTTAAAACTTTTTATTCTAGTTTTTTTTCCCTTCTCTTCCTTTGCTTTTGTTTACCGATGTATCAGGAATACAGTCAAGAAATTCCAATTCATTTATGCAACCAATGTAGACACAGTGAAATACGTCAGGATGTATACGACGTCACTATGAAAAGGGTGTAGTAAATCCAATATGGAGGACAAGGTGTGGCAGAGGTGATCATCTGACGTAGGAAGAGCTATGCACCTCTGTTTCGGAGATTGATTAGGATAATGATATACAACTACAATATATTCCGAAAACTAGTTGACTATTGGAAAAATTTAATCCCCCGGGTTTCAACGTCGAACATAAATTTTGTAAATTCGATCAATACCAAGGAAATTTGGGTCGACACTTTTGCTATCGGATCGTAAGCCTCTGAGGTAATCGCCAGCCCAGTTGTCGTATACTTCTATAATAATCTGGCCAAAAAATACGATCGTCTGAAAACTTGCAATTTCTAGTTTCGGCATTTTATAAAAGTTAGACGTCTCCCTAGTGACAATTCAGTTCAATCCTCGTCTGAAATTGGCCATGATATTTGTTCTTTCATTAATTCTTACATTTGATTTTGGTCTTACAAAATATTTGGTTTTTATTTGCACTGCAGAGATACAAGCTGTAGAAACGACTATCTTCAATTACTTTAATTTACTGCTTTGTTTGCTAAGGGACCGACCATTTAATTTGAAGAGGGGGTTATGATTTTTTTTGGACAGAAAATTTTTTGTTTATTTTTTTAACTCGCATAAACAAAATATTTTTTTTTTAAAATAAGCATCATTTTTTGGACAGAAAGCCCCCTTCAGAATATTTTTTCATCATTATTGCAGCCAAAATTTTTTTTCACATAAAATCAGCTTCAGAATATTTTTTCGAAAAAACCATAGATCCCCCCCCCTTTTCATGTTAAATGGTTCGGTCTCTAAGCGTGCATTAAATTTATACTTTTTGGAATCTACAGTTCTGAAACGGGCAATGCTGCATACTTATAGGTTCTATTGCATACTTTCTTGTTTGTTAAAATTATATCACTATTTCATGTGGACCTAAGAAATCAAGTAAAAACAAGAGGAGATCAATTTGCAATGGTACACAGAAGACAAAGAATGTGGTCCTGAAATAATGTAGTCGTATAGACAAGGTTAGCTCTCTGTGTTTGTCTATATGTTGCATCTGTCCACTAGCTTAGGGCACTAGTGCTTTTGTCGGGCAATGGATGATAGTGATTGTAATAGCACTTTGACAGTTGATTTTCTGTTTGTAGACAATCTCGATCAATGGGCTACATAAGACATGGATGCGACATTGTTTGATAATTAACAACGAATCCCGCTCAAACAGGTGCTAGGGCCGTCTTTAAAAGTACTGTTTATAGTGCCCATATCTCACTACTAGTATTTCATAATGCGAAGTTTTCTTCCAACCGACTTGATGAGCACCCTGTATTTGTCTATATGTTGCATCTGTCCACTAGCTTAGGACACTGGTGCTTTTGTCGGGCAACGGATGACAGTGATTGATTGTTTTTAATTCAGTATGACATGTATCTATTATTCTCTAATTTCTAGCGAATTTAATCTAACGCCTGGCCGGTGTGATAAAAATATTTCTCGTCTCTAGTGAGAGAACAACTCGCGTGAAATTTCCCGCCAAATCTATTCGGAACATAATCCTCGGTGTTTTACATTATATCATTAGAGAAACATTTTCTACAACTTAAACACGTAAATTATGAAATTTCTCACATCTTGTTAAATAAATTTTGAAATGTTTAAAAACTCGGCAAGCCTCGTTTTCAAACATTTGCAAAATTTATTAACTCGATGTGAGAAATTTCATAATCAACTTAGTTATCGTTGTAGAAACTATATTTATTCATTTCCGTGCTGTAATATATAGAACCCATGGCGCATTTAAAGTTAGCACTGATATGCATTCTTGTGAAATATTCATTAGGTAACTGCATAGCGGAATGTTTGTTCTGACAAAAAAATATCTTCTTAGAACTATAGTTAAGACAAAACCGGATGATAGTCGGATGCTCTGCCTATGCAGGGTAGGCCTGACAAAATACGAAAAGCCTGATCGCGAACCATTGTTGACTGTGTGGAGAAACGCATCGCTCCTTGCTCTTGATATAAAGATAAAAGGAACAACATGAACGATCCCTTTTTATATGTTTCGGAAAAAGGCAATTTCTTGAGGCAGATAAGAAAGCTAAATTTCCTGTCCCTACCCATTTTTCCTATTTTCTAATGGCAATCAGTACTCGGTGCCTTTAATTAATGCTTTCTTCTTGTGATGTTTTAAATTGATTAATTTATGTCTGAAATACTGCTCATTGGCTTTAAAAAGAAAATGTCTGACGGTCAATGGAAGACTTTAAAATACAACTTATACTTACATTTTATTAAAACGGTCAAGCGAGTAGCAAAATTTGCCTTTCATAGAGATGTACTTTTACGCCCCAAGCTGATGTCCTGAAAGACTGCATGCGATGAAAGACACGCGTTACAATGACAGCAGACCATATAGCTAGTGTTTGTAGAATTATTGATTGACAATTCTATCATAAGATTTTGTATTTGATTGGTAGGAACCATCTACATCTATGGGCAGTGCCAAATCAGTTGTTCTACATACTATATACGCAGTCAATTTTTAACAATGTTTCTTTCTCTGTGGCCAGTCTTTACGACGTCGGCTTGAGATGTTAAAGTACATCTAAATGAAATTTTTGCCATTCGCTTGATAATTGCAAATATCTTGTATTTTGTTTCTTTAATTTGTTTTTTTGCCTTAGGAATATTTAAATTATTCTTTTATGTACTTTTATTTATTTCACTTTTTTTAGTTTTGTTTTGTTTGTTTGTTTGTTGTTTTTTTTTTTTTTTTTTGGGGG
>MJUU01006165.1:0-24481 GCA_002080025.1 Modiolus philippinarum | reverse complement strand
TTTTTTTTTCTAATAGAGGGCCGGTGTCGTATTTGAATCTATTCTCCTAAGGGGATCTATCGTATTTTAAAGTAAGTGAGAACCGAACCGTCAATCTAAAAGCGAACAATCCAAGGACAATGGCTAGAGTGAGATGGAAGGTTTTCGCATAATCCTTTTCACTTAAAAAGTGAAAACGTATCTGCAGTGTTTTCGCTCCTTAAAATGCACCTCTGAATATACAATAATATTTCTCTTCCGTTGTGAAGCTTTCGTTTCAACTTAGGACAAAATCAAACATTGAGGCAACAAATAATGAAATAAATACTATAGGTGCTGAAAAAGAGCTATAAATATATAGCAATATATTCATATGAGCAGTTTAAACATGGCAATAATAAAATTTTAAACAGCTGTTAACATTAAAAGAAAGAGAAAATTCAAAGCATGGCACATTTTTGAATGTTTTTTTTCTAAAAATGAACTATTCAATTCTCAGTAGGAGTGTGCGGTCAGGAGTTAGGTCAACAATTGTAATTTTTAGTAAGTCTTCATAATATTTTTCTGTTGACAGCGTATTTCCGTTGAATACATATTATGATTAATCTACATTTTTGTTCGGAAACTTGACATATTTCAAATAGATTTTTTATAACTGAGGAGTATCTCCCTTAGGGACCGACCATTTAACTTGAAAAAGGGGGGGGGTATGGTTTATTGTCCCCCGCCGCACCGCGACGGTGGGACATAGTAATGGTCTGCGTCCGTGTGTCCGTCCGTCCGTCCGTCCGTCTGTCCGTCACACTTTCTTGTGGACGCAACTCCTCGGAAACCGTGTATTGGATTATGTTCAAATTTTCTAGGATTGTTAGTCACTATATGTACTAGATCATATCGCACCGCCATTTTGATTCGTCAATTTTTATAGGAGTTATGGGACTTTGACGATTTTTAGCAATACTATACAAATGGAGATCTTGTGGACGCAACTCCTCGGAAATCGTGTATTGGATTTTGTTCAAATTTTGTAGGATTGCTAGTCACTATATGTACTAGATCATATCGCATCGCCATTTTGATTCGTCAAATTTTGTTGGAGTTATGAGACTTTGATTATTTCCACATTGTTATGCAATGGCAAATCTTGTGGACGCAACTCCTCAGAAACCGCTGGTCAGAATTCATTCAAATTTTCAGGATTTTTAGTCACCACTAGTACTAGATCATATCGTATCGCCACATGTTGATTTGTCAAATTTTGTGGGAGTTATGGGACTTTGATTATTTCCACATTGTTATACAATGGCAAATCTTGTGGACGCAACTCCTCAGAAACCGCTGCTCAGAATTCATTCAAATTTTACAGGATTGTTAGTCATCATTAGTACTAGATCATATCGCATCGTCATTTTGATTCGTAAAATTTTGTGAAAGTTATGGGACTTTGATTTGTTGGAGTTATGGGACTTTGATTATTTCCACATTGTTATGCAATGGCAAATCTTGTGGACGCAACTCCTCAGAAACTGATAGTCCGAATTCATTCTAATTATACAGGATTGTTAATCGTTATATGTAATAGATCATATCACATCGCCATTTTGATTCAACAAATTATAAGGGAGTTATTGGACTTTATCGACTTAATGCATACTACAACATAGGGAGACTTTCTGGACACATCTCGTTATACTCCAGTTAAGGGATTTTGCTGAAATTTTGCTTAGCTATTTGCCACCTAATGCAGTTGATCATATCCTGCCGCCATTTTGATTCTCAAAATTTTACATGAGAAATGGGACTTTATTGACTTTTCTGTGGCGGCGGGGGACGCGTAGCAATCTTGTTTCTAAAAAAAATAATCTGGAGCCGATTTTATGTGAAAATAAATATTTTGGCTGCCTAAATGATGAAAAAAAAAATTTCTGACGGAGGCTTTCTGCCCAAAAAAATAATGTCAATTTTGAAGAAAAAATATTTTGTTGATAGACGTGAAAAAAAAATGTTTCTGTCCAGAAAAAAACCAGACCCCCCCACCTTCAGGTTAAATGGTCGGTCCCTTATGAAAATGTCTACCCTTGGCTGATCTGGGTTTTCAATTTAGATCCTTTTAATTAATTCGTAAATTTTGTTCCCTATCAGCTCTTATATACATCTTTCGATGTCTTGATTTCCAATGTTATTTTATCTGCACTTCAGAGACATAAGTTGTCAAAATTACCATGATAGGAAGGTTAATTTGCTGTGAACTTTTTATGTATTTTATTATTCAATACCATGCAGTGATTTGATGTCAGTGCTGGTGGACTGTTAGTACCCGATTGTATTTCCCGACCAAGTAGTATACTTCAGTGCTTTCCCGAAAAAGCAATCTTGATTGTCTTAATTATTAACCATTTTGTTTTAAACTAAGAAAGTTCTCCTTCATGCAACGCCCTATGAAAAGCTGGTTTGGCTTTCAGTTTAGATCCTTTTGATTATTTGGTTTCTATCAGCTCGATTTCTGAATTTCAAGTCGTTTTGACTTTATCTGCACCAGTTGAAGATGCCATATGCAAAAGGTAAATTTGCAGTAACTGGTATACGATTGGCGTTTTAGCAGGAAAGAAACTATGTCAGCTGATCCGAATTAGGAAAGAAGAATGAAGGAAATTAGTCAGATAATATAAAAAAAATATTTGTTGCAACTTTACAAACTTCGACAAAATACTAACTTCCACCCTCCTCCTTCTTTCCGCATAAACAAAAAAAAATCAGGTCGATATTAGTAAATTGAATTATGTTTATTTTAAACATTTACGTATACCTGTATTCAGCATATCTAAATTTAGTCATTACAACAAGTTTACCTAAAGATCGATTTTTCTCGCGTCAGCTAAAAATACTGTTGTCGCCAAAACAAATAATGTTTGATCAGCAAATCAGGTAGGTATATATACCGATGTCAATCAAGTTTTCGCCAGATACCCAGTTTTGACCGTGGCTTCAACTACGGTCTTAGGTATTTCATCGCTTACTTCGAAAATGCATCTGTTAGTCATCGAGAGGTAGTCGACTAGTTCTGGGTGGCTTTTGAGTCACCCACAACCACAAACAACAATCTGGCTCTATGGGTGAAATTTCTCGAAGCGGCCACGCTATCACATGAATTTGTGCAAAAGTGGTGAGAAATGGATCCCTACGGACCCCCAGGTTAAATCGGTTTGAGATGTGTTCTAGATTCTTTCTCATCTCGGCTGGTTGTGTCTGGGGGATTTACATCAACAAATGAAAGCTGTGGGATATAGCATTCTGGACGCTAAGGTAAGATTTTGAAAGCCGAAATGGTGTCGTCATACCCGACTTCTGAGTAAAGCCTTGGTTAAAATTTGTTTGATTTGAATTAGAAATGCAAAAAAAGATTTAAATACGTTTTTTTTTTCATTTTCCATTTCAGGTTAAGCTGGCAGTTTGTAAATGCACATTCTTCCCGTCCCGGGTTCCCGTCACAATGAGAGGCTATTTTAATCTTACATCTATCATGGATATTTGTAATTTGTGCTGTACGTCTAATATCTCGTTTGAATTTGGTTGATATTTTATATCATTTTCATCATCAAGTTTCATGTCTGCCTGTGTGTGCTGCGGTAGAATTATAATGCCTTTATAACGAAGCCAAGTTCTGTCAATGATGAGAAAAATAATATTCTCCGATTATTTGTTATTAAATACACAATTAATATTCTTGATCGTGTGTATTAAAAGTATCTTTTAAAATTTGGCTGTTTATTTTTGGGATCAGAGTTAGATATCCACTCTGAGTAAACTATTTCGCTAAACTTGATTACTCTTTATTTGGGGACTGACTCCGACCTGCCGTTGGGTGTGGGGTTTCCTCACCGTTCATTGAAGATCTTATGGTGGCTTTGAGTTTTTATTACTCCCCTTCGGGTCATTGTCTCTTTGACACATTCCCCGTTTCTCTTCTTTTTTTCTATTAGCGAAAATATATGGACACTCATGCATTAATCTCTAACTAACCAACAGAGTCCCCGTTCTATATAGCTTTCAGCAAAGTAAGTCATTTTCAATCAAATGTATAGTTAGGGAGAGCTAGGAATCTCTGTTGAGAACAAATAACTAAAAAAGTACCGAAGTTACTGTAAATTGGTTTCTGTATTTCAACAACTTATGTCTCTTCAGTGCAGATAAAATCTAAACATTTGAAAGACCATAAACTCAAAGATGTTAAAACAAAATCAGCTAAGGACAGAGCTTTGCATGAGGGATGTGGACAAATTTACAAAAAATAGATATTGTGTTCACCGTGCTTGTGCATACGATCTAAACTTTGAATTCTTTCTGGTGCATTTCCTAAATACTTAATAAATCTGTTCAAATTTCTATGTTGTGAAATTTTTTTACCGTAATAATTTTGAGTTTTCGTGGCATTTTCATAGATATATAAGCTGTTGCACAGATAGTCTTTTGTGTCCGAGTAAAAATCTTGTACAATGTTAAAGCGGATATCTGACTTAGGAATTCTTTATTTTGATCTTTTTTTATTTCACTCCAGTCTGTCAAATTGATATTTATGTGAAGTATCATTTTATTGCACCACCTTCGTATAGAGGCCCTTCCGAGGGAACCCTAGGGTAAAGAAATAGGACCTAGTATCTTCGGCTTGCGGGGAGGAAGCGTGGCATTTCTTCCAACACGTGGACCTGAGTTTACATTCAAACCGAAAGACGGGTTGTGTATTTATTCATCCCGCACAACCACGGACATCCAGTTTTGAAGGGGTTGTACCCCGCAGCCTGGAATACTGGGTCCTATTTCTATATCCCGGGGTTCCCTCGGGGGTCAGTCCTATTTAGGAGGGGTCATACCCCGCAAGCCGAAGATACTCCGGTTATTACACTTTTATCATTACCACGGGGCTGAGTCGCTGTTTAAAAGCGATTTGTTTGTCCTGTAGTCATTGACCCCGACGGTCATTCATAATTTTATTTTTATTTTATTATTTTATTTATTAAATTTTATTATTTACTTATTTTATTTATAATTTTCTTTTTTTATTTTTATTTCATTTTATTTTTTATTTATTTTTTTTTGTTCCACATTTATCAATTCAATTAGTATACACAAAATTAATATAAAATATTGATCTTAGGGACAAAAGTGACCAGGTCGGTAAACAGGCAAAATAACGGATACTGTCTGAACTTGAAACAGAGTTTTTGCCCACGAAAGATATTTAAGGATGTAGACAGAAAGTAGAAGACCTAGATAAATCTGAAATTAAATCTCACAGTGAGGCATGGCAATGGTAAAGCGTGTGGCAAAATCTCAGATTCGTATCGTTTACCATTACTTGACTGACCCACTAACCCATCTGCTACTAGAAACAGGGTACTTTCTTTTTATTGGAAACAATTGTCAAGTTATGAGGGAGGGAAGGACCTGTTTCGGGACGTCGTGGTCAGCTTTTTTCAGCGGAATTTCGAATTAAATTAACGGGATCATTTTGTCGGAATGGGGATTAAAAATTTATTCTCTCGGGAATTCAGGATTTAAAGTTATTTTCTTGGATTCTTCCCATGCTCATTTATCTGAAGAACTCAAATGTATTGATTTTTCAGCCCTGAACAGGATCATAATTTTTACTCCTTGCAATAACAAGCTCACTGGTTGGCTTATGGCTGATTTTTCCTTACACCTATAACAACTCCTTAAAAACTTCTGTTTTTGTTAATTAAACGATCGAAGTCATAAAAACTCTTTTGTGTACCAATTTGTAATGCCTGTGAGTTTACCTTGATACTCTAGTGATGATTAGTGTGTATACAACATATTTCTATAGAACTTCGATTGTTTGATTAACAGACAAAATACAAGGATGGCTTTAGAGGAGCAGATCATTGAATCATTTCCCGTAGGGTCAAATTTCAGTTACATCCCGCTGAAGGCCATCTTGGGTGTTTTTCTGACTTCATTTGATACAAACTTTGGAGACATTTTCAAAACAATTTGAAAGTGACCAAGTGTACTCTCTTCGTAGAGGACGTTTTCTCCTAGGGTTAAATAATAGACTGAAGTTCCTTGCTTGTGCACTTGGAAAGGGTGTGTACCTTCCAGAAGCATGCAATTTTCAAAGAAAAGTTTACCCAAGCAACCTAAGTAATATTGACCTAGTTATTTCATAGGAGCCGAGAATATCTTTGAATGAAAGACGACGGACGGATGGACGATGCACGCAAAGTAAGAGGCAAAAGTTTATCCTAGTTTTAGCCAAGGGTAGCCAGGTGAAATAAATATCTACCTTGATATTATCGGGTTTTCGTTACAAAGGTCGGTTAATGTTATTTTTTTCTTTTCTCAAACCAACCCTATGATTGGCCTCATCGTTAGATATTATTTCCGATATAGTAAAAAGAAATTTGACTCCCATTTAGTAATGTGTTTTTTGTACATATAAATCTCATAGGATCGCTACCGAGTAACAAGTATATTAAAAAGGATGGTTCTACCGAGAAATGTGTAAAAACATCAATTTATCGTAGATTAAAGTGTACACTTCCTGTATTCTTGGAGTTGTACATATGTTGGGGGGAAGCGTGACGGGATACACGAAGGTTTATCAAGTGGACATACATGGATGAATTGGTATGTTAAAAATTATCTTTTTTGTACATATATTCGAAGATTTTCTGATATTATGATACTAGTAACACAACAGTTCAGGGTAGATAACTCAATACTTGCAGTTACGTTTGCAGAGCTAGGGTGTCATTGGCGTCACAATCTACACCTCAAACCCCACCCCAACTCGGGGGTATTCGTTTCAGATTTCCAGTTTAAGCGATATCTTTAAAATTATTCCAAGTATTTTCTTTTTAACATATCGCATTTACTCTTAGGAGTAAATGCCATAAACGGGGCCATAATATTGCCTCGTAGGGGGAAAATGTGTGATTCTGACAAATACTGCCATTTTTTAGGAATCTAGACTGAAAGTGATGCTTTTGTGCGATCATACTTACATTTTTCACGCCACAAATAAAAAATTACGGTTCGTCAGTCATGATTATCACACGGACAACAACATAAATTTACATTAAGCTTAAAATAAAACCCAGTCTTTTAAGTTTATAATTCCGATAAATTTACATATCTTGATAAGTTTAATGTTTATTTTTCATAAACATTATGAACAAGGTATAAAGCTAATACGATGCGCTCCAGTTTGAAACACAAAATCAGTGGCGGATCCGGTGGGGGGTCCCTCTTAGGTTGGAAAATATTTAGAATTCCTAGTTTTTAAAAAAATTGGGTTCCGGGTCCCCTCTTACGGAAAAATTATAGGTTGCCCATCATCCTTTTGTACAAAGTCTGGATTCGCCACTGAAAATGCGAGTCATTATTTTATTATTATTTTTTCAATCTCATCATAGATTAACAACAATTTCTTTGAATGCAAGATAACAGCGCTTTATTTTTCAATTGAAACCAAATGCATAAAAGAGCAAAAGAATAACGAATTAAAAATTAACTATTACGGGAAATCGAATTGCCACATCAAACGAATTCAACGTCCAACGCGAAGTAACTCTGTTCTTTCTTGTCAAGATTGCTTGCTCTTTGAATTAATTATCGTTTCCATATTTTCCAATTAATTTTGATAATTTAATCTTGGTTATGTTCAATTTTAAGTTTCATGTTAAAGTAAGGGCCATTAAGGCGTGAGCTTTGTTCCTATGCTGGGTCATTTTTAGGATTTGCTCAAATGTTTTCGAAAATCTTGTACGTGTACTTCTTACAAACAAATCAACATGCCACACTTGTATGTTTTCTGACTTATTAGCCGTCGAACATGGCTGTAAATAGCATTTTGTGTCCATTTTGGCCATCTAACAGTGTTGGTACTATACTCAAAGGACACCGGCCGAGAACCAAAACCAATTTTTTTTTGTCGCGATTGTAAAACACCGGGGTAAAACATTTGCCCTTCCAAATGGCAGTTTATTTTGTTCTGGAAGTCCTTTACAACGAGTTTTAAAAAAAGCTACAAAAATTGTCAAAATCTGTCAAATTGCATTCAAGTGGCAACTTTATGTCTAAATCTTTTATCTTAATGTACGAAAATAATGTATTGTAATTGATTTTGTGCTGATAATCTATTAAAACAGTTTTCGAGATGATTTTAAGCATTTGCAAAATTAGTATGCTGAATAAAACAAATTCATGGAAAATGACCATATCTCTTTTGTTTTGATTTTTCTTGGTGAAATGATCGAGGTCATGATCATTGTCCAGTTTCAGGAAACTTAAGCTTTTGACCCTGCTTTTGACGATCTTTTGACCCCATTGAAAACAAAATATGAACTACGTCTATTACTATACGACATCGTAATTTCGATACGCTAACATCTTCTCTTAGGTGCCAAAAATGTATTATGCAGATGCCGTGTGTTTTTCCGTCAAACAAAATTCAGAAAAATCGTCCCAGATCATGATTATACGTACAGATCATTATTATGTTCGTCTGTGTTATCCAATCAGTATATATCCTGTTGTCTACGAAAGCGTATTATAGGGACGTTCGAAAGAAAAATCTATTTTCCTACTTTCAAAATCTCGAAATTTCAACTTTTTAACAAAGTTTCGACTTACTCATACCCATATTTTCAACCTTCACCTTGAAGTTTTGGCTTCTCTAAATTCAAAATAAACTCAAAATTTCGACTTTTGACTTTAAAGTCAAAATGTTGACTTTCGAAAACTTGAAAGTTTGACTTTTCAAAAGTCAAAATTTCGACATTTGAAAACGCGAAATTTTGACTTTAATAAACTCGAAATTTCGACTTTAAAGTCAACCATTCGACTTTGAAGTCAAATTTCGACTTTGAAATCAAAATTTTGAGCTTGTAAAAGTCAAAATCTTGAGATCTAAAAAATCGTAATATTGGGTTTTTGAAGGTCGAAACCGTTTGAGTTTTTAAAATCGAATTTCGAGTTAACAAAAGTCAAAATTTCAATTTGAAAATTCGAAATTTCGAGTTCAAAAAAGTCTTCCTCACAATCTATTGTAATTCAATATGAAGTTAAAAGACTTCTCCAAAGTTGTATGTATAATCTGGTCATCTATAGTCTGAAACTATTCAAATAGAGCTCCTTGTGCAGGTCCAGGTAGTTGACGAAAACCACCAAATGTGAACATTGCCAAGTCAACCAAATATTTCTATAATGCAAAATACTTTCTTGGAGATGTCTATCGATGAACAGTAGCACGTCGGCACTGACCACGGATATATATAATCTATGATGATGACCTTCAGGGAAGCAAGATTTTTATACAAACTGAATGAACCTCCGGCATATATAATGGCGTGCTAAGCCTTCGTATCTTTTAAGTACACATTTCTTGAAAATTTATTATTGCGATGTAAAAAGAGGCTGATTGGGGAATAACAGGTCTTCTAGACTCCGGGCTCCAACCTTTTTTGAACGAGCTGAATATTAAACAAAAATCCGTCTAGACATAATATACTGGTCAAAAGTACTTAGAGCGTTATTTCCTTAAAGATACTGTAAAAAAATTCATATTGGTTAATAGGATTATAGATTATAAAGCAGTTGCGTAAATGGTCTTATTTTTATATTCAAATCATACGCAGATTGATGCAGTGTTTCTGATGCAATTCTTATTAGACAAGTAAGTAGAAATGTTGTGACACGAGACATCCTTCACATTTAACGTACATATTTTATAGTAATCCTGTTTTACATTTGTAAGAGGGTAAAACTTGCGTTGTTGTTCATTTGCGTGAAACGTTTCTGTCGTTTTTAGCATAAGCCTACCTGACTATGCCAGGGTGAGCTTCTGCCACAACTCGGAGTTCAGCGTCCGTCGTAAGCTTTTCATCAAAGATCTTCAGAGTCCTCTGAAACTCTCACTCCGGACCATTCAGTTTTAAGGGGTGGCTTAGGGGAAATATTGTGTAACAAGAGGGGTCAGTGATCGACCAGATTTGACCTCCTAGGCAGTGTAGTGGCAGATATTTCGTCCCTTATTTGTCGTATGCAGAATACTTGATATCAGTATATGGCTGAACATAACAATCCAAACATTTCATATACATTTCATAATTCCATTACTACAAAAACTATTTAATATTGTTTTTCAACAGGGTTTTACCCTATGCAATGGTCATCGGCATATATAACACCAATTTTTAAATCTGGGGATCCCAGTGATCCGGTTAATTATAGAGGAATTGCTATTAATTCCTGCATAGGTAAACTATTCAATACAATATTGAATAACAGATTGGATAATTTTTTGAAAGAAAATAATATTATAAGTGAAAACCAAATTGGCTTTGCAAAGAAGTCGAGAACTTCTGATTACATTTTTGTTCTTAAAACATTGATAGATAAGTATATTAATCGAAAAAATGGTAAATTATTTGCCTGTTTTGTAGATTTTAGAAAGGCTTATGACACTGTTGTGCATGCTGGCATTCGATATAAACTTTTACAACATAATATATCAGAGAATCTCTATAATATTGTTAAAGATATGTATAATAAAAGTAAACTCTGTGTCAAAGTTGACAACCAACTTACCCCTTTATTTAAATCTTCCGTTGAAGTAAGACAGCTAGGGAGGTGTTTTAAGTCCTAAAATATTCAATTTGTTTATCAATGAATTGCCTGATATCCTGTCTTTTTGTGAGAACCATGTGAATGTAAATGAACATCGTATAGACTGTTTAATGTATGCCGATGACATTGTATTATTTTCAGACACCTCAGAGGGATTACAACAACGATTAGATATGTTAAACTCATTTTGTTCGAAGTGGTTATTGACAGTAAATTTGAAAAAGACTCAAGTCTTGATTTTTAATAAACCCGGCAGACATTTGGATTATTACTTTCATCTAGAGGGTAAACCCATTGGTTGTACATATAATGTTAAATATTTGGGCATAACTTTCATACCCAGTGGTAAATTTTCTCAGTGCAAGGAAGAGTTATTCAAAAAATCTATGAAGGCCTGTTTTAAATTTCAACAGTGCATGTCATCTGCAGATCCCAGTATCTCGACATTACTACATTTATATGATCATACTGTCAAGCCAATTTTAACTTACGGATGTGAAATTTGGGGTATGTTCTCAACAACATCAGCAGCATGTACTAAACATGATCAATTATATTAGAGAAGGTGTTTGAAAATGATGTATCAGAAAAATCTCATATCAAATTCTTAAAATATATTTTGGGTGTTAATAAAAGGTCAAATAATTTTGCTGTGGTGTCTGAACTTGGACGTTATCCTATGTATTTCTTTATTGTCTTATCAATGTTAAAATATTATCATAGATTGGAGAAGGTGGATAATGGGTTATTATATGATACATATTTGTGTAGTAAAAATCTACATCAAAACCATAATATAAATACATGGTTTTCTAGTATTTTATTTATTCTGAAAAAGCTGGGTATTGGTATTCAAAACAAAACATGTAGTTTATATCAATTTGTAAAAGTAGTCAAAGATAAATTACATAGCCAATATATTATTTTTGGAATGTATACAGAGATCAAATTCTCAAGTCTGAAAAAGGTAAATTATTTTCCTATTTTTCTTTTAAAACTACTTTTAGTTTTGAAAAATATTTGAATATAAAAGAATTCAGACACCGACAATCAATTTGTAAAATTCGAATTAGCTCTCATCCTTTAAGGGTTGAGACTGACAGATATACAAAAAATTATATTGATAGGACACAGAGAAAATGTCAGTATTGTACATTAGACAAAATAGAGGATGAGCAACATTTATAATGGAATGCTCTCTCTATAATGAGATAAGAGATAAGTTCTTTGAAACCGTTATTTCAAAATTTCACAACTTTGGACATCTAGATAACTCCCTTAAATTTAATTGGCTTTTTATAAATGAAGATTTGGATTTACTTAAACTTTTGGGACAATTTATATATACTGGATTTGAAAAACGAAGAAACTCTAATATAATTAATGTGAATGATATATAGGTTGATACATATATTTATTTTTATAAGTAAATATGGAATTGGTATAATTTACTATAAGATACATTTAAAATACAATGGCTCTACCCCAACCCATATAAACAGATTGTTGTTTTTTTTTCTCATTTGTAATATTTATATACAAATCAATGTCAATCATTGTTTATATTGTATGCTCTATGTATGGGCCCTTTAATTGGAATAAAATATTTTCTTTCTTTCTTTCTATACTTTATTTACAAATGCACTGCAATAATTCAATACAACAAGAATCAAGATTAATTCCAAATAGTAAAGTAACTTAGATACCAAAAGAATGCATTATTTGTTTCAAGAATTTAGAAAGTAATTTAAAGTAAAATGCCAAAGTGTGTAAAAGTCAAAAGAGCTCAAGGTTGAAAGACCAACTTTCATGCAAGCATCAGTCTATTAAATATTCAGACTACTTTTTGCATGTGCATAAACCAAAAGAACTTGAGGTTAAAAGACCAGCTTTCAGGCGAGCAGCAGTCTAATTCAGACCGTTTTTTCTAATGTGGAGTAAGAATACTCTACCCGCTACTGAAGAATGAAAGTAGAACATATTTATTTATGTCTTTAGTAACATAACTTAAGAAGAGTAAAGAATGAAATTTAAATTTTCAAATTTAAAGACAAACGATGAATAAAATCAAGTACATATGAATTTAACAAAATAAATATCAAATAAACCTATTTACTGTCAATCTCAATATGTTGTATTGATTTAAATTATAAAATGAATTTTCTAAAATTCCGAAACACAATAAGTCCATTTCCATTTCTGTCAGGGTAAATAATCACATCCATCACAATCCTCTCTCTTTAAAACGAAAATGTCAATGAAATTGCACTTCAGTTAAAACACAGATTAAAATTTGGATGTGCAATCTAAACACAGTGACGGTAAATGAATGTTCCTTTTCAAGTGAATGTTCACAGTACAGTCCCAAACGCTATCGGGTAACATGCAGAGTCCATTTCGAAAATTTATCGTCTTAAACGGTCTCGATATTTACTCTTCAAAATTTTCAAACAGTTGATACTCAAGTCTACTGATTTGGTTCAAGTTGTACCAATTATAATTCATCTAAACAAGTCTACCAAAGATCTGGTTCAAGTTGTACCAATTATAATTCATATTAACCAGTTTAATTAAGATCTGGTTCAAGCTGTACCAATTATAATTCATCTTGACCAGTTTAATGAAGATCTGGTTTGTGTTGTACCAATTATAGTTTAATGAATATCTGGTTTGTGTTGTACAATGTATCGTCCACCATTAGATCTCACGAAAAATTTTGAGACGTGAAGTTTTCAGACTCTTAATCCAACGTTGTATTTGACAAGAAAGAAAGTGCTTACTTATCAACTGGCAATTCTGCATACACCATCCGGCTGTCACTCTACTGGTTTCTAGTTCCTATTTTTAAAGTCAAATACGGGAACCCCTAACAAGACTAAACTACAAATACTTGAAAGTACTATTGTTTGTGGGGTTCCAATTTTTGTGGATTTCGTGGTTCCCTTCAACCACGAAGTTAAGTTCCCAACGAAATGCATTTTTCCTATTAGGTTCAAATGCATAGAATGTTAAACCACTAATTTAATTACCAACGAAACAGTGATATTTCTGAAAACCACGAAAATTGATGTCCACGAATAAAAGTACTTCCACAGAACTTGTTTTAAACAAGGTAAAAGTCCAAATCATTGAGCAAAAAATCCCATCAATAAATAATCAATAATTTTATGAAGGGATATGGAGTAAATGAACATGAGACCATAACACATTTGTTAACTCCAACTGCAATAATTTTAATGAGCTGTATGGCCATTTCGGAAATTTATTCCTCGTCAGCAGCACTAGAACCCAAACATAGGAAATCCATTATGGCAAAAATGTATAAAATGCATAGTTTAAAATACCAAGCGAAATCCAAATAATCAGCAGTATCAAATATAGCTAAGGACAGAACTACGATGGAGGGAGTTAAACCTTAGGTTTTATAATTTACATAAATTTAGATAATAGTAATTGAACAAAGTGTACACATGAGATATAATCTCATGTACAAGTACATCATATCAAAGAAAAATAATAAAGAACATACATCTCAAACACGGGGAATTGATATACCAACTCCACACTGCATTAAAAGACAAACTCCTGTATTAAATATTTTATGAAAGGATATGGAGTAAAGGAACATGGGACCATAACACATTTGTTAACTCCAACTGCAATAATTTTATAGTCTGACTTGTCTGACATGAAAATTTAACTTTGCGTGTTATAGAAATTTATTGTTTTTTTATCAAAAATCTAACCCCTTAAAAATACTAAGGCTTCATTCCGTGAATGGCACTCGGTAAATGTCCTTGGTACTGGATTTGGCTTCCTATTTGGATTTATTTAGCAATGAGTATTTCTTTTGATACAACTCTTGGATTATGGCTTTCCATATTATTTGATTTTAATGCTGCTGATGAGAGGTTACTCTTTGAAACACGTGTACAGCATAACGAAATTTACTGTTCTTTTTATGCAACTTCGGTATTTTTGTATTTTCTACCATGACTAATTCAAGTCAAATACAGGACACTCATAACAAGACTAAACATAAATACTTTTTTAAACAAGTTAAAAGTCCAAATAAATGAGCAAAAAAATCCCTTCAATTAAAGAAACCCTTCAACTGCAAACTATGAATATAACAATATCAAAATAAATACTCTGTGAATAAAGCATAATTTTAATGTCAAAAATCAACAAATCAAACAGCTAGATGAACCACAATATAAAAGTACAGTGTCATTGAGAAGTAGAGGCTCAAATGACAAAACTACTTAAACCCAGATCATATCAAAAACTGTATGGAACCATGAAACAAATTACAAATTGTAAAACAGATAAAAACAACTCATACAAACTAACCAACTCCAGTAAAACCAGGTTTACAAAACTCTGACAACTCATTTACAAAATTAATACAAGAACAAACTGAATTCCTGGATTTGAATTTTGTCGAGAAGACACACTCTTTATAACTTTCTTTTTCACATTACTTTTACAAACTTTGTCCTTTACTTCAACCATTTAATCACAACTTTTGACTGATCTTGTAGGGATAATAGTCCAACTTCCGAACAATTAAATCTAAACATTTCTTTGGTTTGCCTTTCCTGTAACTTAACCTCGAGAACTTAACCTTCTGACAACTTCTACAATCTTGTCAAATCCAGAATGCAAACAGTTGATAATGCTGTTAACTTCAATTGAAACTCCTGTATCACTACCTTCAGAATCTGATAGAAAATAAGATTCGTACTCAACAGCCAACTGAATAGCCTCATCCAAACTTTTTGGTTGTTTAAAGTGAGACATGTCCTTGTCCAAATTGTTTAAAAGTATGGCAGCGAAATAAGAATGAATATCATGAAAATGATCAGGGTGTGCCCGGTCACACAAAAGTGAAACGATGTCCAAAATCACTAATTGGCTCACCAGACATAACGCTACAATTTGTCAACTGAAATTTGTGGAATGCCAACCTCTCCTTTGGATTAAATATTTGCAAATTCAACGTCTTCAAATAATCATAACTCTCAAGTTTAGAAGATGTAAGAAGACGCAGAACTGCTTGCGCTTCTCCACATACAGCGGGAAATCTAGTGGTATAAAATTATCTCCCTTCTAGAAAAGCTCTTCTGTGTTCAAAACTATTTCAGAACAAACTAGAAAACACGAGGGGACTTTATAAACATAAGTGGATGATATAAATCGGATAATGGTTTTTTATGAAATAAAAACGATACGCTAGGCTATGGAATAGCCTTGGATAGAAAATTACGTGTTTGATTGACAAGGGTGTGGTTGCTCATGATGTATTTGTATACTCAAATCAATGCACATGTAATAAAACAGTCACCGATTCGATCAAACCTCTAATTTTTTGCCAACAGCAACTCAAAGTAGTTTCGTGCTTTTGTTTTTGTTTTGCGTTCTCCTACGGTAGCTCTTTATTCTTCCATAAAAACGCAATTCTATCTCTTTCCACCTCTCGTTCTCCATTGCCTGAGTACCCGGGCCTAAGCATCTCCACAAACTACAATCACGCTTTGTCAAACACAATTGAAAAGTCTTTTTACAGTATTCGTATATTACTGATTATTGCGCAATACCTCATCTTTATTTATTAACTTTTGGTTTTAAATTTATACATTACTTTTTTTTATCATATCTATATTTATAAATCTGGCTAAGCGATATTGCAATACCAATCTCATCATCCTCTTCAAACCTGTTCCCAGTACCACCTTTAGTAAATGTTTATAATACTTTTCAACTTCCACAAGGAAACAGAAAAATTAAACCCCGCCCCGTTTTATCAGGACGAAACTGGACGCCATTTTGATGTTCGAGAATCTGAAATTCCTATTGGTCAATAGTCTTCTGTGCATGCGTTCTCCCCACTGCGCAAGCGTACTCCTCATTTTCCCCCAAGAACTATCTATATAGCTAGGCTATTCCATGGCCTAGCTAATTAACAGCATGGCGACGAAAATAAACAATCGACAAAATGTCAAGATTTCAAAAGAAATAAACAAATACAATATTTAGTGAAAACGTTATTCAATTCCCAGATCTTTACTCTGTAGTTTAAAAGAGATTAAACTTGCCTCCAAGAAGAGGTAATATGCGAATTCCTTGCATTATTTTCTGTCGTGATGAAAATATTCAACGGAAAGACTGGTCAAAATCAATTGCTATAGAGTGTTACATGTACCCAGACAAAATATGTACAGATAGATTTTCTAACATACTTTACTTATAGGTCAATTAAGTGACGATTCTTGTATAAGAAACACGGAGATCCAAAACGCATTCTATGTAACTAAGCAAAATTATATCGTCTTGAAACAACGCCATTTTCCTTTTATACCCAAAATCGGAAAGGGTAATCATCAAAACAAGATTTCATTGGTTCAATCAAGGAAAAGNCTGTAGTTTAAAAGAGATTAAACTTGCCTCCAAGAAGAGGTAATATGCGAATTCCTTGCATAATTTTCTGTCGTGATGAAAATATTCAACGGAAAGACTGGTCAAAATCAATTGCTATAGAGTGTTAAAATGCATGTACCCAGACAAAATTATATGTACAGATAGATTTTCTAACATACTTTACTTATAGGTCAATTAAGTGACGATTCTTGTATAAGAAACACGGAGATCAAAAACGCATTTTATGTAACTAAGCAAAATTATATCGTCTTGAAACAACGCCATTTTCCTTTTATACCCAAAATCGGAAAGGGTAATCATCAAAACAAGATTTCATTGGTTCAATCAAGGAAAAGGGCGTGCCTTCAGTTAAAGCCCATTCAAAGACCCCACGTGGTTAGTGAGTAAAAATCGATTTTGTTTATGTAAATAAGACGGTTACCAGGTAGAAATGGTCGTTTTATATAGATTATTTCGTCGGAACCACTGCATGTACCCAGTCCAAAATTTGCACATGAATCGATAAATATTTAATTGCAAAGTATACTTTTTCCTAAAAATTTCAGTTGTAAAGAAATGGCTAGATCCAAAACACTTTGGAATCAGGCATATTCCGGGAAATCTCATTTTTCATTAAATATATGTAAGAAATATCAAATTTTTTTAAATGTCATTTGTCAACATCAAGATACATCACATAAACATAACAGAGTATAAATTTTCTTGTTATAAGTAACTTTTATCAGGTTTTAACAACGAGTTATACATTGAAATCGACATTTTTATCTTTTCTAAAGGAGAGTTCATATTCTATTGTTTAAATACCACCGGATTTCAGACTGACATAGACGTGGGTCTATTCAATAAATGTGTCCCTACCTGGCCTTCTTAACCAATCAAATGTTGTGATGTTGCGACTGATTCAACGTTTCCTTCTACATGTGTATCAATAATTGACAGATTTGACCTTTTGAATTTTGAAACCAAAAGAAGGCATTTTAAACTTGGCCAAAAAGTATATATCGCGTTGTGTTTTAAGAATTTAGAATGTAATCCAAAGTACAATGCCAAAGTGTGTAAAAGCCAAAAAAAGCTCGACGGGTTGAAAGGTTGGCTTTTAGCAGAGACATATAATTATATCGAACTGGCTACGATTACTTTGGATTTACCTGGAAAAGTAATCACTGTCTTGTAACCTGTACGGCAATTTTTGTTCAGTCATAATAAGATGGCGGATCATCCGAGCCCAACTATGTAGACACCTAGTTTTTGTCTCCTTTTCACTCACGTGACCTCGTTTTGCGTGAAGTTGTGTTACTGTACAGAACCATAATATAATGGGGAGTATCCACACCAAGCGTCATAGACCAACGTTCATATATAAACTTGTATTTTATGCCCAAACTGAGAGTCCGAAGTGCTTTGAAAAATCGAAGCGATGTTTGATTGAACTTTACATCGAGTCAATCAACTTTTTCAAACAAACGTGGATGTTTATACCCTATTTTTGTACCAAACGTTTCGATCACCATACTTAGAAACTATAATTTTACCTGTAAATGCCTGTAAACGATTTGTCAAAAAAACGTCGATGTACGGCCGTGTCACCTCAAAATGTTTACATTTTTTCCCCAATTACGGTTGAGTCATTGTATGGTCGAGTCCAAATTCACAAAGTCCTAAGAAGTATGGTTTGGTCAATATTATACAATTAATGACTTTTGATGAGGTTAATACCACAATCTAACAACCCAAGAGATGTGATTATTACCGAGGTCGTTTACGGCCGAGGTAATTATCGGATCTCGAGGGTTGTTAAATTGTGGTTTTTACCGAAATCCAAAGTCATTAATTGTTTTATTATATGAATAATTGACCCGAATGTTTTACTTTTGCTTTTCCTTCTTGTGATAATAAAGTCTTAACACTTTTTTACTATGGGAAATGGATTTGCCATGTTACTAAAAGTGATGTTAACCTCACGTGCTAAACAGCGCGGTGATCATCACGTTAGAAAACTAGGATTTTCCCTGTTACTATTTATGGGTACACGCTGAAGTGTTTAACAGTGATGTTAACCTCACGTGCTAAATTACGCGGTGATCATCACATCTTGAAAGGGAAAGCAAAGTACTGATTCAACCAATCAGAATCTTGTATATTTATAGTCATATAATAATACCTGTTATTGTTGCATATCAGTAGAAGTTATTAAAGACATTCGATGGATACTTGTCATTATCTCCGCACAATTTAATGATAGACCTTCTAACTTGAAAGGATTTTCTAAAAATATATTTTGATACTGATTTTCAGAAAAAAACACACAAGGCGTTCAACAATTAACTGGACGTTTCATTTATCGCGAATAAAATATTTGCTTACAAGAACAGAACAGCAAACCTACTCCCTCAATACATTTGCATCAAACGGACCTCCATTTATTCAACCTGTTGATTACTATTATATTAGGAGGCACATTTTGGTAAAATAAATAAGAAGGGGACGATGCTTCAGGATAATTCTGTGCAATATTATAATTTACAGCAGAACTTCCAGCTTTTATATGCTATTTACTAAATATTACTTTTTTTAACACAATCAAAAAGAACATGAATGAACAGGTTAGATTTTGCAAGTAATTCAGATGGGAAAGACACCAAGGGACGATGCTTAAAGGACACTTTTTAACGTTTTATAATATTTATTCGTTTCTAAATAAACAGCAAATTGTAAATAATAAAACTGTTTATACAATATTAAGTGTCCTCGTGTCTTAACCAGGTGAACCAGTCACAATGTTAAACACCAGCGAATTTCATCATATTACTTACTTTTTGTAAGTAAAGTAATGTCTTCATTACTCAGAAGCCAAAATAGTTTATTGTCATTATTGAGTGACGTAAAATTTATACTAAGCGATTTGCAGTTTCTAACATTGACAAACGTAAATCATGTACCTGACTACAAGAAAGAATAAAGTGTTTTTCATCATCAACTGTATCAGAGTCACATCTAGTACATCTTCGATCGTCACGTGAGACCCGCTGGTATCTTCCGCGCTCTATACTTAATCTATGTGCAGATATTCTGATTCTAGTAATATTTCTCCTTGACTCAAAATTAGTCATATTAATTAAATATTTTTCAAGCCCAAAATTTGATTTCAAAGAACAGTAAGTATCTAATTTTCCTTTAGAGCTAAGGACCTTTTGTGTATTCCATAAGGTTATGAAGTGCTCTCGTATATATCTATTACTAGTAGTTTTAAACTTATTACTATTTGTTGATTTTAGATCATTAACCTTATTTATGGTGTGATAAACTGATTTTTGGTAAAATTTCAATTTGATTAATGGTAACAACTTTGTCTAGTTGCTTTGACAGATTTATTGATTTACATTTCGAACTATTCTGGTTCACTTGCAGTTTATCACTTTGTTTATTTTGACTAGGGTTTCCCATACAGTTTGGTTCTAACATTTGTCAATTTTTATTACCTTTAATTACTTTTGCATGCATTAATGTAGGGATATAAAGAAAGTATCTTTTAGATAGGGCAGTTAGTTAGTAGAGTGAGTAGAACACTTTAGTTAGAGACTGGAAAGTGAACGTCCAGGAGCTGTGTGCTCATACATGTGGCTTAGTGCTGTCAAAACTATGTGAATTCATTAGAATCCTGTGTGGAAAATATATTCACTGGACGGAATACAACTTCTTCATTTATTATTTTAATTCATATGATGTATATTTCATTGTTATCCTTTTATCCTAGTTAGAAATTGAACATCAAAAACTTTATAAGCCTTAGACTGTTTGTGTCCACGCTACTGGTTTTGACACATTGGCGGCAAGCGGCGGGATTTAAGACATAGTTACCCGAGTGAGCTTCAAAAAAAATAATAAACTAGGATATAGGACTTTCAAAAGCTTATCACTGTATTAAAAGGAATTAAGAACACTGTAGTACCAGTAATTGGGATATATATCATATATGGCCGTGCATATGAAGTCTATTGCCAACGGAATATTCTACAGGCGTTACTTTTTTTATTAACTTGATAAAGCGGAATACCCGAGTAGTTCATTGATATTCTCAGTACATTATTGAATGAATTAAGTTCCGATTTTTGACAACAGAAATTTTTGGACAATTTTGAAAAAGGACATATTAATTGACGAAGACCTAAGAGAAATTGGATAGAACCATACCATGAGGGGATTTTCTTTTCAAATAGAGTTTTAGAATTAATATAAGCATGCTGTAATAGAGGAAATGAGGAGTCCAAATTTTCTAGACGGTGCCAATATTTTGCCATAGCTTTTATAATATCAAAATGAAGAGGAAATCTTCCAAGTTCAGACAAAACACCAAAATTTGATGTTTTTTATGTACTCCTAAAATAAACTTGCAAAATTTTATATGCAGTTTGTCACAGAATAAATGATTATAAATTTTATCAATTGAGCATGCATCTCCTCTAAATTTAGCTGTAAATGGATTAAAGTAACCCCATATTTCTGCACCATAAAGAATGATTGGTTTGATAGTATGGTCAAAAACATGAATTGAGACTTTTATATTTGGATTAAAAGAGAGAAAATCAGAGCAAAATTTAAAGTAAGCTTTTAAGGCTTTTTGATACAATTCATTCTGAGCCAACGAGAAAGATCCAGAACTATTAAATTTCAAGCCCAAATATTTAAAAGAAACTACACATTCTATTTCAGAGTTATTGACTGTGAAGGGTTGTTTTAAGTGTCTGCCAGCTTTGTTGAAAATCAAAACTTTAGTCTTTGAAGTATTTATATTCAAACACTAATCTTGACAATATAGATAAAGTTTATCCAACTTAGATTGTAAACCTTTTTGCTGACGAAGATAATATTACAATATCATCTGCATACATTAAACAATGAATCGGGTGATTATTAAGATATATAGGGTCTTCACAATCACTGAGATATTTGGGTAAGTCATTTATGAAGAGGTTAAATAGATTGGGATTTAAATTATCTCCCTGTTTTACCCCAAGATTTACGGGGAAAAAATCAGTGATCCTGTTATTACTGCGAACACAAGATTTGCTCAAAGAATACTTGTTTTTAATAATATTATAAAAGTTTGAACCTACACCAATTTGAAGTAATTTCAACTTAATACCAGTATGTATTACTGTATCATAGGCCTTTTGAAAATCAACAAAGCAGGCAAACACTCTCCCATCTTTATCATGGCAATATTTATCAATAATACTTTTCAAAATAAACATATGGTCAGATGTTCTTGCATTTCGAGTAAAGCCAATTTGGCAATTATCAATCATATTATATTTGTTCAAAAATTTAGAGAATCTAATATCTAATACTTTGTTGAAAAGTTTACCAAGAGCATTTGTGATTGTGATGCCTCTGTAATTATTGGGATTTGAGCTATTACCACTTTTGAAAATCGGAGTTATAAAACCAACAGCCCAAGATTCTGGGTATTGTCCAGTTGAGAAACTTGCATTAAATATCCAATAGTAATGTTTGTCCACATTTTAGCATATTATTAGAAATGTTATCTAATCCTGGAGACTTGTTAAGTTTGAGCTGTGAATTAGCTTTTGATATTTCGGATTTAGTTATAATACCATCTAATACCATCGATAAGTAAATGTTACAAAATGTGTAATTTCCTGCATTAGCAGTTACTTGGTATGGTCGGAGACGTGTTTTATACTTCTCTGATAGAGGTCATAAAATGCCGGGACTAAATACCCTTTTTCGAATAATTGCTGAAAAATTTGATGGACTCGTCAGTTTTTCGGATATTATTAAACAACAGACATGGTCACAAGTTTCGCTATTCAATTACATTTAAGTTCAGATTCTACATAGATCTGCTGCACCGCACTGACCTTATGATCTTAATGATACATTACAATCGGTATCTGTTGTCTTCGTTGTTAGTGAAAAACAGTAGTTTAATAATAAAATACCGAAGTTACTGTAAATTTAATTTCTGCATATTCGCGTTTCGACAACTTATGTTTCCCCAGTGCAGACAAAATTAAAACAAATTTAAATCCATAAAATTATACCGAAATATGTGTAAAAAAGATGGGGTTGGTGTTCTCTACTATAGTATGAAAATATTTATTCGCCATGAGCGAAACTTTTAGTTAATTTTTTAACGGCATTGTGCTCTTTTCTGAAAATTCAGGATTAAAATACAAACAAGCATTCCTTTCAAGATAAAAGGTCGGTCTTTAAACTGTTGAGATAATGACATGTATCCATCGAAGCTACTGATACGCAACAATAACGTAGGTGATATTGAACAATTTCAAATAATCAATTGCATGCACACTTCTTACGGAGTTTGTGAATTTGGACTCGACCGTTAAACATTTGGTGGTGACACAGCCGCACACCGCAGTTTTTTTTGACAAATCGTTTTACAGGCATTTACAGGAAAAATAATAGTTTTTGAGTATTCTCATGGAAATGTTTGGTATAAAAATAGGCTACAAACATCCACTTTTGTTTCGAAAAGTTGATTGACTCGATGTAAAGTATAACCAAACATCATAATTTCGCTTCGATTTTTCAAAGCACTTCGAACGGACTCTCAGTTTGGACATAAAATACTATATGTTATTCGGGAATCTTCACAGGGGATACGGGTTCATATTCCCTGTCTGTGTTTTATATCCCCTGAGCCGTTAGGCTCAGGGGATATAGGGCACAGAAGGGAATATGAACCCGTATCCCCTGTGAAGCCCGAATAACTTTTATATTCTGCTAGAAGTGTTATAATTTTTCTTTTAAAAGCGTTTAAAAATTGTGATTCTGCTACCACGGGGATACGGTCTCATATCCCCTGTCAAGGTAACCAATCAAATTGCAAAATTTACCTGGATATTTCACTTCAGCAGAATATAAGTTTATATGTGAACGTTGGTCCATGACGCTTTGTGTGGTGATTCCCCATTATATTTGGGTTCTGTAGAGAAACACAACTTCACATAAAACGAGCCGGAGGTCAGGCGATCCATGTACAAGAATGAGTGCCACTTGCAAGAGGGATAATCCAAACATAATAATTTGATTAATTATGGTCTGGTTCCCGATATTTTTTTTAATGATGGGTGGTCAGTATAGAAGTTGTGATAAAATAAACATCTTTCAGATAGCTGGGGGTCTGATAAAAATTAGCGCTGATAACAAATCAGCGGGAACCAAATAAACTGTTAGCCGTAGAATCACAATTTGCACTTACAGTTTGATTTCCTTATTTGTTTCCTTTTACATATGTAAGGGCTTACGAATAAAGACATCGACTCAGTATATATATATAATGGGGGTAATAACAAAATTAATTAACAAAATTGTCAAGCTCAAGTCCGTGAGGCAAAAAGACAAAGCAGATGGAAATTCACTTGGATAC
>MJUU01006164.1:0-51424 GCA_002080025.1 Modiolus philippinarum | reverse complement strand
TTGGTATAATTTTCATGAAAATCTGTCAAAATTTGTTGCCATGAGAGCACTTACAAGGTAAATTTTTGGATAAAACAGTCATTATTTTCAACAAAGTCCCATAACTCCATCAAAAAGTCTCGACCGAAACTGATATGCAAACTCGACCAAGGTATTAGATATATAAACATTTGGTATACATTTCATGAAAATCCGTTAAAAATTTGTAGCCATGAGAGCGCTTACAAGGTCAAATTTTGGCTAAAACAGTGTAATTATTTTCGTCAAAGTCCCATAACTCCGTCAAAAAATATCGACCAAGGCTGATTTTCAAACTTAACCAAGGTATTAATGGTACAAACATTTGGTATAAATTTCATCAGAATCCGTCAAAATTTGTAGCCATGAGAGCGCTTACAAGGTTAATTTTTGGCTAAAACCGTGTCGTTATCTTCGTCAAAGTCCCATAACTCCGTCAAAAATATCGGTGAAGACTGATTTTCGAACTTAACCAAGGTATTACTGGTATAAACAATGGGTATAAATTTCATGAAAATCCGTCAAAATTTGTAGCCATGAGAGCGCTTACAAGGTTAATTTGTGTCGAAAACCGTGTCGTTATTTTCGTCAAAGTCCCATAACTCCGTCAAAAAATATGGACCAAGGCTGATTTTCGAACTTACCAAGGTATTAATGGTATAAACATTTGGCATAATTTTCATGAAAATCTGTCAAAATTTGTAGGCATGAGAGCGCTTACAAGGTCAATTTTTGTATAAAACAGAGTCATGATTTCGGTCAAAGTCCCATAACTCCGTCAAAAAGTTTCGACCAAGACTAATTTCGAACTTGACCAAGGTATTAGTGATATAAACATTTGGTATAAATTTCATGAAAATCCGTTATAATTTGTATGCATGAGAGCGCTTACAAGAAAGTATGACGGACGGACGGACGCACGGACGCCCGGCATTTCTATGTCCCCGCTCCGCGTTGCGGCGGGGGTCAATTATATATGTTATCGCCCAGTAAGCATTCTTTGTATTATTTCTAAAATTCTTGAAAAATTCGACTATAAAGGCTAGACAGAACTAGAGGCTCCCAGGAGCCTGTATCGCTCACCTGGCTTTCAGTTGCCACAATGAAGCTAACATTTTAAGTTATACAGTTGAACTTAAGTCTCTCAAAATTTGTTAGTTCAAACACCACCAATATCTTGAACTGTATTTAAAGTCTGATCTTGTTTTTTTATATTTCTTTGTTGCGCTTTTTTGACAAAAATGTACTTGCTTATAACCACTACCAACACCAGTTTCGAAGTTGAGACATAATTTTGTAAATGGCTGTCAACAACAATTTTTAAAACCATATTTATAAGTTACCACATCAAAATATTTATTTGGAAACTAAGTTTCACTGAATTTGGAAAATGTTTAATTTTCCCGCCTTTTTGGTGGCCATTTTGAAAATGGCAGTCAACAAACAATTTTCAACACGACTTTTGAAGTCGCAACATCAATATCATCTTGGACACCAAATTTCATTGAAATCAGACAATGTTGAATTTTCCCGCCTTTTTTTGCGGCCATTTTAAAATGGCCGTCAGCAAACAATTCTTAACATCAATTTTGAATTCACAACATCAATATGCACTTGGAAATCAAATTTCATTGAAATCGGACAATGTTGAATTTTCCCGCGTTTTTTGGCGGCCATTTTAAAATGGCTGTGAACAAACAATTTTTAACATTGGTTTGAATTCGTGACATCAAAATCTATTTGGAAACCAAATTCTATTGAAATTGGACAATGTTGAATTTTCCCGCCTTTTTTGGCAGCCATTTTGAAAATGGCGGTCAACAAACAATTTTCAGTATCTGTTTTGAAGTCGCAACATCAATATCCACTTGGAAACCAAATTTCATTGAAATCGGACAATGTTGAATTTTCCTGCCCTTTTTTTTGGCGGCCATTTTGAAAATGGCGGTCAACGAACAATTTTATACACCAGTTTTGAAGTTGTCACAGCATGACAAACATTTTATCAATTTACACTTAACATTCATCTTCTCAAGTTATGGTAATAAAAGACGACAAAATATGAAAATTTGAAAATTCCATGAAAAAGGGCAACAACTCCTACAAAGATTTTTGGATTTTGTTCAAAATTTCATGGTTGGTAGATCTTGATATGCTGAACCTTTTTGCAATTTACACTTGACCTCTATCTGTTACACTTTTTGAAATAAAAAATAAAATATATTAAAATTTAGAAAATTTTACGGAAAAGGGGCAATTATTTCAACAAGATTTTCTTTAAAATTGCAGGCTGGGTAGATCTTGACATGCTGATTATTTTCACTCCCTATCAGAATTTTGATATCTGTAACGGTTTTCGACTTATTTGCAAAAAAATGCAATTTACCCACTTTGTTTCATTTTTAGTAACAGCAGCCATATTGCTTGGTTTTCGGACTAATCGAACACAATTTTGAAACTGTTTACCCTGGTGATGATTCAGGTCATGTTTGGTAACAATTGGCCCAGTGGCTTCAGAGGAGAAGACTTTTTAAATTGATGATAAAAAGTATCAAATTTCTTAAATTTGACCGATAAAGGGCAAAAACTCCTATATGGGTAGTCAGTTTTTCTTCAAAATTAAAAGGTTGGTAGATCTTGATATGCTGAATAATTTCGCAATTTAAAGTTGACCTCTATCTGTTATAGTTTTTGTGATAAAAAATAAAGAATATCAAAATTTTGAAATTTTCACGGAAAAAGGGCAATAACTCTAAGACGGGTTCTCGGATTTTCTTCAAAATTGCAGGGCAGGTAGATTTTGTCATGCTGATCACTTTCACCCCATGTCAGATTTTTGATATCTGTAATGGTTTTTGGGTTATTTGCCAAAAACAGTAATTTACCCCTATGTGCTATTTTTAGTAACGGCAGCCATGTTGTTTGGTCCTCGGACTAATCGAACACAATTTTGAATTTACATACCCTGGTGATGATTAAGGTAAAGTTTGATCAAAATTGGCCCAGCGGTTTCAGAGCAGAAGATTTTTGAAAAAGTTTACGACGGACGGACGGACGACGGACGTACGGACGACGGACGTACGGACGCCAAGTGATGGCAATAGCTCACATGGCCTTTTAGGCAATGTGAGCTAAAAAAAACAACATTGTTTCAGAAACGATTTGCTGTATAGATTCCAGTCCGTTATAGTCCCTCATACTCAAACCATTCTCGTCTCATCCATCTATTAGACCATATAAAACGTAAAAATGAAAAGGATTATTTACTGGAATGGTCATAATAGATCTCCAAAAAAACCTTCGACACTGTTGAACATCATATCTTAAATAAACTACTAAAGGCAACGATGATTATTTATACCAAATTGTTGGAATCTTATTTAACTTGAACGTTAACAAAACAACTCAATATTACTTGTGGTGTTCCCCAAGGAAATATTTTAGGACTTATGCTTTACCTATGTTATATAAATGATATCTCCATTATCATACATGTAGACTGCAAACTCCATTGAAATATTCGATGAAAAATTGCTACATTGCCAAATCTTCTCTCAAAGAATTACCGATTCCAATGAAATGATGTGGTTACTTAATGCCAATGATTTCGTCATAAAAACGCCTAGTAGAGATATTTCACATTCTGACGAAACGCGACGTAACCCGACGAAAGAAACCTTTCACGACGAACAACAATCTAAATGACACGAAGGGGACCATGAGATTAAAATATTATGTTATTCATTTCCAATATTATTTATAGATTATTTCTAAGACGGTGACTAAATACATTTGTTTGTCAAGCTTTTTAAATCGTCATCCTCGCCTTACACATGTAACATTAGACATTATTCATATAAAAATCGAATTTTGTAGAGTCTTTTACTTGTCGAGCGAACCCTCTCACTGGTAGCTTGCCAAGTCGGTGAAATCACCAAACATTGTCAGTTAAAATGTGTTCAACTGTATTGGGATACAAAGAAGATCAACATAGCGAAACCCTGTACAATAAGTATTAGGAAATGACTAAATCGTACCGAAAACGCTAAATTTTTACTGTCTATCTCGACTTAAAACTAGTGTGGATTAAACATGCTTAAACACGGACCATATGAATAATTTCACGGCGCATGGTATTGTACTTTTGACAGCAAGGCTACTTTTATAAATAAGAATTTGTTTCTCTATGCACTATGAAGTTCTATCAACAAATAAATTCCCAGTACGATACTTTTACAGACCAGTTCGCTATTTACTGAATTTACTGAAATTTCACTGACCTGTAGATAACGAAAAATTCTGTCCATAGGGAATAAGGCAAGAACAAAACAAGAAGAATTGTTTATTTCTAAAAACTTAAATGTATGAAGCGCAAATTAGCATATCAACTTACCTTTTTGACGTCGTCTTTTTTGTATTTTTTGTATTATTTGTTTTGTTTTGTTTTGTTTTTTGTTTTTGAAGAATATGTTTTAGCGTTTTTGTTTGTTTTTTTTTCTAACGTAAATATCATTTTTTTTACAAAGCTTTTAATTTGAAAACTTTAACTTAAAATTGACCAATTTAATCAACACATCCCTTTTTATTTCCGCTGAATTTTCTGACTGTAAGGAGACTCTGGTTTAATGACATTCCTTCAGTTGATAAAATGAGACAATTTTGAAAAAGATACAATGCATTATTGAAAAAAACCTTCGAAATAAGAAATAGCTTGCTAACATGCTCGAGTATTTTTCGCCTGGACCTTTGACAACATTGCATGTCTCAGGCAATCGAATGAAGATTCGCACTTTCGATGACATCAATTCGAAGTTCCACATTTTTCATGCACGTGTCAAATTTTAAATCCATGCTTTTTCATAAAATGTGTCACCGTCTCCGCCCCCCCTCCAAATAGTATGACATAACTAACAAACAGACAAAAAAATACACCATAGCAGTTAACTCCATTGTTTGCAAAGTCACGTGTATTATAAAAAAAATTAATGTAAATGAATAGAATGGAAGACGGAAGACGGAAAAGCATGAAATCATTTGCACTTCAAGATACAAAATATGTTCTAGACAAGTAAATCATATGTCATGCTTTACCACAAAGGAGACCCCCCCCTATCAAAAATGATAAAAGAAATGAAATATATAAGAAAGATCAGCGAGTAGGCCTACACAATAAAATATAAGATCCACATACTACCATATAATTATTTTTATAACTTACTTTATACCACCAAATTTGAAATGAATATGACAAACACTGTAAAACTATACGGAAAATGCATTTACTAAACATTAATATAGATAAAAAGTCTATGGTTCAAGAGGAAGTCTCAACGTGACCTGATTGGAAATGTTCGTCAAACGAACAAAATTAGCATTATTAAATATGTATTTGAAAATATTTAATACATTTGATACAATGAAATGAGATTAATTCATATGTCTATTTATGAAGACCCCCTACCGTGTAATATGCACAAAATATATCATAGATTTTATAAATGTTTACTGGTCATATGGTTCAAGTACTGCATGTAACACCAATTAAATTGGGTGTTAATCAAATTAAATTAATACGCTCTACCCACAATGCTCTAGTTTCTGAAACGCCGAATTGAACTGAATACATCGATGTGCTCTACCAATTAAATTTGGATACGGATTAATATAAGATATGTCATCTTGTTTCCGGATCCTATTAATCTACTTTTAATTTTGTTCATGTACATGTATATGATGTTACTGTAATTATAGAGTTGATTAATAAAATATGTTTAAAGTAACTTCATGCTGTGGCATCGGACTGTTGTTTCTTCACATTTATTTTTCAAATGACATAATGAGAAATGCATGACTGGTTTATTTTTAAATTTAAGAAGGACAACTCGAATGTCTTTCGTTCGTCTCTTTCGTAAGTCAGAAGTACACACGAAAGCGACGAAACGAGACGCAGCGATTAACAAAGGAAATATGGCTCAGAATGAAGATTTTTCAACTACTTGACCTATAAAATTATTTAGTTAAGGAATCACACCATTGTAATTGGAAGTGTTTGCAATTTTAAATTTACTGTTGCTTTTTTAATTTTTCTGCAATAACTAGTCCCCATACGTTTAGGTTCTCTTTCGTTAAAATGTGAAACATCTCTAGTAAAAGCCCTAGCTTACCTTATTGCCCTGGTACAGAAATTTAATAAGCAAACAAGTGACTGCATTTCTCTCAAGGGCACCTTTTGTTTTGAAAGAAAATAATAGTATAACCCACTAAGCACTTTGACCTTCTCTTTACGAATTTTAATTGACATCTGACTGGTATCAATTTCTAAAGCTAAAAATACTAGTGTTGTTGTTGGTCCCTCTGTTTTTTCCTCCTACCAACTGGCAAATGGACCTAAATTCTTGCATTAATATTTTGCAATCATTGGTATCACTTGAACCCATGCACAAAAAAAAACGTCGAGATAATGTACAATCGTGTCTAGTCCTGTTCTATTTTTAACGGTCCATTCTAAAAAAAATGAAAATATTTCAAATATTGCACAAGAAACTGAACAACCAAACGGCAAACATTTACCTATATAAAATTTTCCCCTAAAAGAGAATCCTAGCAAATTAAAGTCCCCCCCGGGTACACCCTAAGTAATCTAAATGAACTTTTCACTTCACAAATGGCACATTTTGAAAATGGACCCAACCAACATAGCGTGTCAACCGCACTATCAATAGATGAATAGTGGACTGAACATTTCTCTGGGTCAATGAAATCATTAAATATACTGTTGTCCTTGGACCCAACCAACATAGCGTGTCAACCGCACTATCAATAGATGAATAGTGGACTGAACATTTCTCTGGGTCAATGAAATCATTAAATATACTGTTGTCCTTAGGATAATACAAATGGGTTATCATTCGCCAACCTCCGTCAGATTTCGGGACCAGCCCTATAGGTAGAAAATGGTCTCCTGGAAACGGACCAAGCATTCTACCTAATTCACCTTCCTTTGCAATTTTCTCCGCTAATTTCTAGTCATATTTTTGTTGCCGAAATTAAATTTTTTGGAGTTTTTGGCATTCTCGGATCTTCATATTCTAATCGAAACCCCGCTTTGACACCTGTCAAAAGTAAAGAAGCAACTTTTTGAAAAGGATATTCATTTAACGATTGTTCCAATTCCAACACTTTAATAGGCGTTTTTCCTAGGACCCATAGCTCTTTAAGCAATTGGAAATCTTTGAGAGAATCGTGGCCTGCCAATTTGTTGGTCATAATTGACTTGACGTGTGAACTGGTTTGCCTGTGGTGTACTTGTCCGACGTTGTGGGAAACGAAAACGTTATTCCGAGTGACATTCTGAAATTGTGGAAAACGAGAATATGCAGGGTGATCCTTCGAACATTTCATTCACATGTGTAGATACAATGTACATGGGTTCCTATTACAGTATCCATAATTATTGTAATCAAAACCGTGATTTCCCTACTTGCGTAGCTTGTGATGTTACCTGAGCGTAGTTTTGCGAAGTGGTCATAGAAAGACCCCATAGTTCATTATTCATTACCGCCCACGAGCTATAAGGATTTTTTTCTTGCCTTAATCTATATTGCTTGTCAGAAGTGAGCCATTCCCTAGCGGACCTAGCCGCTCCAAATCTAATTAGGTGTAAGTATTTATGTAATTCCTGATTTCTTTCAGGACGAACGGAAGTAAAAATGCTGATGTAAATCAAGAAGGCATCTGTCCACTTCCCAATAACTGTGATAGTTATTCTATTAATCATTTCTGAAACATGTTCCCCCTCATTTTACCATTCGTGATCTTGAATTAAAAATGAAGGGATATGGAGTAAATGGAAATGAGACAAAGTCTCTACAATATATGGTTATAAAAAGCAATGGAACAACGCTTTAATTGTTGTTCTTAATCTTGAAGTTTTTTAATTAATATACTGTTAAGATCAACAAACTCCCCGTTTGTTATTTTGTCTTCTATGTCTTGTGAGACGTGGCATTTACGCTTTCGATAAGCTGTTGTCTGATAGGAATATTTGTTGTACCTTCGTCCTTGTTGTTTCGCGACGGGCATGCGCCCTCCATGACTGTCTTGTTTTATCCTTTGCTATCTGATATTTGTCATCGTTTTTCTTCTTCTTTATTCCTACCTCCTTTTTGTCTGATTTTCTTTTCCCCACTGTCAATCTCCATGAAAATAAACAAAAGTTAAGTAAACAAATTGCTACACAAGCTAAATATTTTGTACAAACTGCCCTAAAAATTACATCATGAACTACAACAAATCGGTAAATAAGACAGTAGGTCACAGCACTTGATTATCAGTCATTCAGTCTCACCGGCTATCTGATGTGAGGTATCATTAAGGTTTATTGTGCACGAGTGTATTACAATGTAAAAACAGGTAGTTAAAAACCAGATAAATAGATAGAAATTAATTGAAAGTATGTAATAATAAATACCGATACTACCATTTATAATTAATTTTGTTTGTTTGTTTTTTTTTTCCATAAATGCGACCAGAAACAAATACTTATTTATAATAACATAATTTTAACAACTGGTTACCTCGTGTACTCTGGTTTACCTCTGCTCAGTGCACGCATAATGCGTAATAATCATGATAAATAGCTATAACTGTAACAGTAATTATACCAGTAAAAGGTAAATAATACATATTAAATGTTTTTGAACAATAAGACTAAATGGCGTTAATAATCGTCAATTACGTAATTGATCTGTTTTTCTTACTATTCTGATAGCGATCACCAAAATAAAAAATTTTTTCGGCCAATATATATTCGATACAATTACGCTATTAAATATTTTTTTAAATAATTACCATAATTTCTAATAATCTGTAATATTTTTTTAATCTGTATAAATATAAAACTCAATTAATTTCACTTAAATTAACGTGCAATGTTTTGCATGAAAAACAACTTGCGTGTGAATTGGATGATTTCCAAAGTAAAAGTGGCTGTATTAGAATGTATGCAATTTTGTGTTAGGAAAATTGCGCAGAAATGTATGTGCACAAAATATTATTACAAACAATAAAACCAAGTTTGATGCGATAATGAGATTATATTTCTTATGCAGTAAATAAATCCACTTACTAATGGCAGCTTGAGATTCAGACATCGGATTGTCAAGGTCAGATTCTTCTTTAGACATGTAAGAGAACAATGCTTGTAACACAGTTACATCATCTGCTGCCTCTGTAGCATGTTCTGTCTTATGTGTCAATTCTATAATATATTTATAAAATTCTGTCATCAGTGGCAGATCCAGAGGCCCAGGCCTTCTCTTTTATATGAAAATATTTAAAATTCCTATGGGTTTTCGGAAAATTGGTTTCAAGACCCCTCTTTTGGAAAAAATATGGGTCAGGCCCCTCTTATCTGCCACTGATCATCTGCTGCTTGTGTGATATGTTCATTCTGTAGTGTGACTTCTGTAAGACATTTACATCAAATACATATCTATAACTCAAAAAGTGTGAAATTTAGCTTTACATTTATAAATATATTCTAAATACGGAACTTTCGAGATAGGAATTTTGGTGTCACCAGATTCTTGACACATTGAAATAAATATATATCACATGGAAAACAAAATTATTTATGAAATTGAAGTGTATACTTATAATACTGGATTTTTGAGATAGCAACTCTCGTGTTTTTGAAGGCGGAAACGATTGCCTCGGATACCAGTTAGAAGGAATACTGGATCTCTTAACTTATTGAAACAAATATATACCACATAAAACAAACTATTCATGAACTTTAAGTGCGTTTTAAAATTTTTCCTATATGACAATTCTTTACTATATGACAATTCTTTTAGTAAATTTTAATTGACGAAAAAAAAATTAACCTGAAGCGCCACAAATCGATTAAACATAAATCACCCTGGGCTCAACAGTGTTCATTAATTAGTGATTCCTAATCAATGTATTGATGTTTTGATTTTTTAGATATAAAAATAGATCTGTTATTGATACGATTCAAAAGTCTTGTATTGTTCCTTCATGACAATTCTTAAACTGAATTTTTAATTGACGAAAAACAGTTCACCTGAAGCGCTACAACAGATTCAATATAAATCCCCTTAGCTTAACAGTGTTCATTAATTAGTGATTCCCTCTCAGTGTATTGATGCCTTGATTTTTAAGTAGATTATCAGAACTGGCATCCGGATTGAACAGGACTCAGAGGTTCTGTATAAATCTAGATGCTCAGAAACCGAGTCTGTATCGTTCACCTGTCAAAATGCTTCTATGCATGCAAATGCTGAAGACTAAAATTTATGTTTTTTTTCCAATGGAGTGTTATGTTAAGCTTTGTTCTCCTCTGGCACAAATGAATTTTGTTTGATTTTCCCCATGTGGTCAAATGTAAAATTTTTGTAACATTCTTCTCTGGAAAAATTTTCCCCTTGCTTTTCTCTAGGATTCCATGACGAGGACATAGCTAGAGATCTGGGCCATTAATTCAGCGGAAAATCTAGTGGTATAAAATTATATCCCTTCTAGAAAAATTCTTCTGTGTTCATAACTTTTTCGGAACCAATTAACAGCATGGTGACGAAAATAAACAATCGACAAAATGTCAAAATTTCAAAAGAAACGAAAAAATACAATATTTAGGGAAAACGTCATAAAATTCCCAGATCTTCACTTTGTAGTTAAAAAGTGATTATACTTGCCTCAAAGAAGAGGTAATATGCGAATTCCTTTCATTATTCACTGTCGTGAAGAAAATATTCAATGGACAGACTGGTCAAAATCAATTGCTATAGGGCGTTAAAATGCATTGATCCAGACAAGATTATATGTACAGATAGATTTTTAACATACTTTATTTATAGGTCAATTAATGACGATTCTTGCATGCGCAACGATGAGATCCAAAATTAAATCTTTGTTACTAGGCAAAATCATATCGTTGCGAAATGGCGCAATTTTTCGTTTTATACCCCCGATCTCAAAGGGTAATCGTCAACACAAGATTTCATTGGTTCAATCAAGGAAATAAGCGTGCCTACATGTAAAGCCCATTCAAAGACCCCACGTGTTTAGTGAGTAAAAATCGATTTTGTTAATATAACCTGGACGATTGAAAGGTAGAATTAGTCGTTTTATATACTTTATTTCGTCGAAACCACTGCGTGTACCCAAAATTTGCCAATGAATCGATAAATATTTAATTGCAAAGTTTATTTTTAAAGTTAAATTTTCGTTATAAAGAAAAGATTTCAGACTGAATTAGTTTCAGCGTTTGAAGAAAACTGAAGTGTATCTGGCCTTGACCTAAATTTATCACTATTGTAGTTATTTCTATATAGACTATATTCATTACTATTTTTAACATCACTTGTTTATTTTTATCTTATTCAATCTTTTCACGTTCCACTGAAGCTTTTATTTCTTCTATTCTTTGATTTTCCCTCTGTAATTTTTCATTTAATACATGTACGTACTGTGTCAATTTAATTTATTTTGCTTCTGTACTGACAGAATACGGAAATTTGTCAGTTCCGCTTACATCGATTTATTTTAAGTTGATTTGTTTCATGGTTTAATTTTGGCAATTTAACGTGTTCTTCACTCCGCAGGGTATATATTTTCATATAAACAGTCTAAGTAATATGTCCGTTCATAAGGACCATAATAAAAGTTATGTATTGATGATTTTTAAATGAGATAAAGCTGAACCGAAAGTAGATTTTTCCGTACCTTGAAATGTCACTTTGATGCATTTATTTGTACACCTAAAGATAGTTATTATCACAAAATATGTAGGTCTAATCCTATTTCCAAAGAAAATTCAAAGGTCGTACATTTTATGTTCGTCTAAGGCGTCACGCACATTTTTGTTTTGTCATGTAGGCTATATCAGGTGTTAGAACAATGGACAATTACAGTTGGGTGCAGTCATAACCTCTCATCCAAGCTAAGTCCAAGTTAACTTAGAAACAATTCTTAGTTAACATGAAGTTAACTTAGAGCAGACGTAGAACAGTTCTAGAAACGGTCATAAAAACGGTCATTTTCCTAAGTTAACTTAGAACAATTCTAAAAGCAGTCATAAAATAGAGCAGTTCTAAAAGTGGTCATAAGACAGAGCAGTTCTAAAAGCGGTCATAAAAACGGCCATTTTCTAAGTTAACTTAGAACAGTTCTAAAAGCAGTCATACGGAAGACCATGACCGCTTTTAGAACAGGTTATGACCGTTTTTAGTAAAGTTCTACTCGATGACTGCTTTTAGAACAGTTCTACTCTATGACTGTTTTTCGAACAGTTCTTGACAATGACTGCTTTTAGAACACTTCTCTAGAGCAGCTCTAGAACTGTTCTAGAACAGTTCTAAGTAAACTAAGAGCAGTCATTAGAACATTTCTAAGTTAACTTTGTGAGAGGTTATGACTGCACCCAACTGTTAATTACTGTTGACATGTTTTGGTCGAATGAAATAAAATGTGTGCTATTATCACAGAAATTCAAAATATAGGTCACTTCCTAATTTCTCTCGTGCACATGTACATTGATTACATACCAATATTCTATTTTTTTCTTCTAGTTATTATGTATTTTCCTGTTTCCATTACTAATTTTGCAGCATTTTGTTGCTTTGAAACTATCGACATAAATATATTAATATATATAAATGAAGATATTTATCGGATGATACTTCAAATATATTTGAGATTGGTCAATATATAACTTGATTATAGAAACAAATTAATCATGTCAATTCAATTTACAAATTAAAAAAAAATGATTTATTTCAATTTTGTAAAAAAAGCATTATTATAACATCACCCATCACTAACCGTGCACGCAGGCCTTGGAATTTATCAGGGGCATTATAGTACCTTAAACATGCCATATTAGTTTAATGATATATTTTATTTGAAAACTGTTTGTCATGCAGTTTGTTTTTAAGTATAAATACCTTATTTTTTTCTATAATCTGGCAGATCCACTCACTCTCTCCCTCTGAGATTTTTTTTTTAAAACTGACAACTTCTAATGTGCGCATGAATGTTTCCTGTTTTCTTGTGTAGTAGTTATGAATTGTACAGAAATTGTTTCTCAAAATTTTAGTGTAAATTGAGGTATAATAACTCGTAACAAAATTGAAATTGGGTTTTTTTTTAAAGACAATAAATCGCATAAAACTTGTAGTGGTTTGATTATAAAGTCAATAAATCGTGCCAAACTTGTAAAACTTTTGTGTCAAAGACAACACATTGCAAATAACTTGTTTTTATGCATGAAGTTGTCTTAATAAATTGCGTGCAACTCACAATACCACAAATAACTTGTATAGTTTTAATAACTCATTTCACAACTCGTATGATCAATTTAAGTTGTCTGCAGGGTATTAATTTCCTATTGTAGAATTTTGTAAAATTTTCTGTGTAGAAACATAATTGTATTATTGTTCAAAATGTAAAATAAAATTTGGGAGTCACCGTGTATTTAAGCGCAAAATCTGAAATTGAAAATTTCAGGATCTTACATAGAAATGATAGGGAAAATGATCATATGAGAAGATAGTTTGAAAAATCTATTATAGAATTTTTTCATATTTTGCATGTGTTTAATTATCATTATGTAGTTTACATATAAAAAATAAAAATAAGGGGTCACTGTTGAAATAAGAGAGAAAAATTGCAAAAGGTTCATTTCTCTAGTGATATCTTTGTTAATATATTTGATCAAATTATCTCCCTTGAATAATTTCTATGTTCTGTAAATAAAGGTCATGTGTTTTAACACGTCTTTGTATTGAAAATGTTATAAAAATGATAAGGAATATAAATTTAAAATACATTTGAACTTTCTTTTCTTTTTAAATAACTATTTTGTTAAATTTCTGAATGAATGAAACCTAAATGAACAATTATTAGACAAAAATGGAGGAATAATACCACTGAGACACCTTAAGATTTATTTAATAAATTGTATTTCAGTACAATAACTCGTGTTTATACAAGTTAAGTATGAGTTTGATATGATTTTAGTACGATTTATTTAAAAATATTTTTGTTTGGGTATGCATTTCATGATTGACACGCTGGATCAAAAACATCAAGGATAAAAAATGTGAATAATGCCAGTATTTTCAGATACTTAAACAGGGATTAAGACAAAAAGTTATCATTTTAAAAATCAATGTGGATTTATTGTGGTGCATTTTTGTTTTGGAAACAAGTTAACTCGTACCAATGCAAACTCGTACCAATGTTAACTCGTACCACAAAAAGTTAATTCGTATCAATGCAAACTCGTACCATCGGGAACTCGTACCATTTCAAACTCGTACCAAAATATTTATTGTTGGTCGTAACAGCCTATTTGTCACATCTTTTTGTATGACTGAATTTCCCTTTACGAATTCATATCGATTCCGAGTTCTAGACTAAAGATAGTAATTTAGGGCTGGTGACGCTTATTTCGATGATTTTGAATTCCTAGTACGTGTTGATAATACTGACAAACCTAGATATTTAGTTCCGATAAGCCTATGCGAACTGCCGTCTTGAACTTACTATGCGTGAGGTCCCGTTTTGCTATTTATTCCTTATTTTTTATATCCAAAATGTGTTATAGTAGTTCAATATTTTCGGAATAAAAGTGAAGACCTAGCCTTATCCTAATATGCTTCAACTACACGTAAAATGTATTAGAGAGACCAAGTGTTTGACTTGCCAATTCTCTGTTTGACATCTGTGGTCTATAACCAGTGTTGATGCCTGATTAAATATCTGTGTAGGCGCTGACATATTTTTTGTCCGTCTGACCTGTTGTTTAGCTCTGATCTCTAACATCACTGACTGTCAAACAACGGCCCGAGATTGGATCCATTTACATGATTCTAAAACACAACATTTTAAATATCATTTGATACTTTTGTAGAGAAGTAAACGGTAACTACCCTCTTATATTGTATACATAAGAACTTACAATGTAGATCGCCCCCAATGGATACTTCGAACCCTTTTTGTGGTCCCTTTTTTAACTTTAAATGTAGTTTGATCTAGAAAGCTCGAACACCCCTTTGACTCGAACTGTTTTCATTGGTCCCTTGAGTGTTTGCGCCATCCAAGTTTGACTGTATTTTCAACTCAAGCTTTTCGTGATAAGTGCTTTATTGCAAATAACCTTAACATTCTCTATATTTTATTATAGATACATTACTTATTAAGACAATTTGGCATTTCACATCCAACTTCTATGGAAATATCATTTACAAAGCGTATAAATTGAAATATTGTCCTTCCAAATTTATTGATCCATTAAACAAACGTATTCTTAAAGGATACAGATGCAGCATTGTTATTAAATCTTTACTTCTGGTTTTTATTGGCAAAGAAATTTATCAACTCCTTTATGCTTTACAGCGTAACTAAATTAAAACATTTTTTTCATATTGGCATTATTTGGCATTGCACAATATCACGTTCGTCCTTCATAATTGACGTTGTTGTTATACGAAATCAGTTTAGAAGTATTCCAATTGAAGTTTCATATGTTAGAAGGCTTTATACCTTAGTCAACAGAAATTATATCCGTAGCTAGCTGTCAGTAACTGCAAGCATTTGTCAAGACAGTGCCCATGTGTATTGTCTCCATGTTGTAAAGGTACTCGTCTTAATAAGTTGGACTTTTTTCTTGTTTGATTTTTAATGTGAGTCTTTTTGTGTAGTTATTTTTTAGCCATTCACCACATATAGGGAAAGGTTTTGACCCAAGAAAACGAGTTTGACTTTACCCCATTTCCTTTCTTTTTCATATTTACCCCACCGCAATTTTTGCGCCTGTCCCAAGTCAGGAATATGTTGGTCATTTGCGTGTACTTGTCTTCTTATAAAATTTTAGTGTCTTGACATTTGTGTTATTTGATGGGGCTGTTTTCATTGAGTTATTCACTTTTTACTTCTTGGGGCCATTTAGGGCTTGCTATATGGCGTGAGGTTTCTCACTGCGTTGAAGACCGTACGGTGACCCGTATAACGTAGATGCTTTGTTTTTGGTCGTTTTAACCTGGAGATGAGATGTTGTCTCCATGACCTTTACCCCATTTCGTTTTTTTTTCATATTAAGGATGTTCGCCGGTCATGTTTTTGTATTTTTGTCAGATTTTCGGACTTCTCTAGTTTTATCCATTTAAAAGCTTAATAATTTTTTGCCCAGTGACACCCTAATTTTTTTCCATAATTTCATTTTATACACATTTTTGGACATTCTGACAAAATTTTGTTCAATTGGTGTTATTTTGTCACATTCATTATTGAATAGATATTCCTCATATTTAACCTATGAAAAATATACAGAAGTTCAGTTTCCCGCCATTTTTTGAAACACCTGTATCTAAAAAATTATTTATGTAACATATCAATTTTTTTGGCTTAAATTACTTCTTATCCAATTTTCTAACAAAAAATCACATTGAAATGAAATCTTTGTTATTTTAAAATTGACCTGCGAGCATCCTTAATTCACACTCCCAATTAGGGAGTACTCTACAGGGTTCCTGAAAGGGTTCCTATTTCACATAAACATGCCTCTTTAATTTGTAAAATCATTATCACGCTTAGGTGGATTTTGGCTTTCATGTGTAGAAATCTACAAAATCACATATCATGCCTTTTTTTTTACATGTACAGTAGTCCTTCCCTAATGCAGAGAAAATCTCGTCCGATAATGGAGGTGGCCTGATAACGGAGATATCAAATTAATATGGATCCTCAACGGTGGATTTGAAATGGCTTAATATGATTTATTATTATGAGCATTAATTATCGTAATTTATTCTGTTAAGGTAGAAAGACATTGTTGCTCTGTGCAATTCAATTGCGCATTAGAAAAATAAGGAGTCAGATACGGAGTAGGTTTGATTTTCAGGCCGGAACAGTAATTTGACGGCTTTCCCTTTGTGATGTCATAACTGAATGGCACATTTCGTTTACTTTGCCAAGAGTTAACTCCCTTTTCCCGTAAATAATGTTTAATCTGGAAACTTTCTAAAATATCTCCGTTAAAGGCATGGTGACATATTCATCTGTTTATTGTAACGAATAAATTACATCATAAACTATCTGTTCACAAAAATACATCATGGATAAAAAAAACTCATTTCTATCAAGATAAAAATGACGTTCCATATTTTCCCTGTGTATTCCATGTAAACATAGGTGAAAAAAATGCTAAAAATGAGCAAACTTTGATCCCAATTCTAGAAAACGCAAACACGGTGACCATTCTTATTACAAATTTTGGATAAGTAGGATTGGTTCTTCAATTGTGCCGACTTGAAACAAAATCTCGTGGATATGAATATTACTGTCTATCTACCTTAAATATGTTCATGTATTTTATTTAAATATGACAAAAAACTTTCTTCTCACAGAAACATCTCAAGCTACAACACAAAGTTGCCCTAATACTTGATGCTTTTGCATCATTTTCCTTTTCTTAAATTTATGAAAAAGAGGAAAATTTTCACAAATCAAACATGAAAAATTTAGCTAAAGTGGCCTTTATTGGAATGGAATACTTTCATTTTAGACATGCAAAGGGTGGCCTTTGGTTGGATCAGGGAGGTGGCCTGTGGAGGGAGGTCAAAATGCATTACAAGTGATTAATGCATGTGAAATGTGGTGACATAAAGGTGGCCACTGTAGGGAGAGGCCTTATAATGGAAGAACTACTATACAGAAGTATTTTTCATAAATCAAGCTCCCAATGCAAGAAGGCACCTTTTATCTATCATGTTTGAAACCCCTCTGTGAGAATGGGATAATTTTTTGCTCATTACTACATATTTTGTGGATGTTTTCCACATGCAGATTACTGTTATATTTCAAGACTGAATTCACATCGTGACAATACCCCTAAAGCATGAATGTTGTTTTAAAAACAGATTTTCCAAATGAATGATACATTTTTTCTTTTGTTTCTCGTTTTAATAGCTGAAGGAAAACTTAAATGTCTTTCATATTACTATAATATATATGAAGGTCATATAATAAGCAACGAAGGGATATGGAGTAAGAGCAAATAAGACAACATCTCCACAAATACGTAAGAAAAACAAGCAACCGAACAACGCTTTTAATGTTGTTCTTCATCTTGAAGTCACCATAAGGCCTTCAACAATGCGCTATGCTAATACTTCATAGTAAGTTCAAGACGGCCCATAGCACCGATATAAGCGGAATTTACTGTCGAGCAACGCTACATCCCTGTTTATTATGTCATGGATGCGGGATCGTCAACAAACATAAAATCAACTGGCGAAGTTTTCTTACAATTTCTGTCATCCATTGCCCGACAAAAAGACCAATAGAAGACAAGCACAACGCTTAAACAACCACAGGTTACTAATCGAGTCAATAGTAAGAAAACTTGGCATAATAAAATTATGACATATAACAATTATATTGATATACCAGTTCAAAAATAAGTGTCAAGTTGTGATATAAAAATTTTTAAAAACAACAACAAAAGTATTGCAAATCTATGTAGAAATTTTACAAATTGCTGTCAATGAAATATGATCAGTGAATTTCCTATCGTATAATTTGGGGCTCGATATGGTCCCCCAGCTTCAATGCCCCAAAGTCTGTTTTTTCCCAATCTATTGTCGAAATGCCAATTTATATAGCGAATTTTCTAAAGGTACATCCGAAGTAAAGAGCCTCAATGATTCATTTTTTTTGGGTATCAGTTTTGATTATTTTTATTGCTTACTTGTAGGTCAAAACATAAAACTTGCTCCTTTATACTTCGGTACTTCAGTAAATAGAATATTTGCTTCAGTTAAATGTTCAATTTGTTGAAATAATTTTTCCTAATTAAGGATTTACTTGCTTATTTTCAGAAAAGCCCCAGAACCCAATCCACGTTTGCAAATGAGTTTAAATCAGTGATGATAACACGGAAATAACTCATGATATGAAGTTTTTGCAATATCTGTGTTACAGCCTCTTCAGGGAACCTTTGTGAAGATGCAGGTGAATCCATTGAAGCAACAAGTTTTTTGGCATCATTTAAACTACTACTACTATAATATTCTGACCTTGGCCAAGGTCGCTGCCATATTCTTAATATTTCCGGGAGACCAAAACCCCAGCTGTCTGATTGGGATTTGAAACATTATCCCTTTTCTGTTCCAGTTGTGGTGATAGCTCAATATGATTTATTTCTCGTTTACTTACTGTAAATGGGATTTCTCTTGTTTGTGGAGTAGGCACATCTGAAAAACAAATATAAATTTTATTGGAAATTGTATTGGGAAATCTGTTTAAGGTGGCTGGGGTGTCTAAAACTGTGCATCCATCTTGCACATATGTTGAAAATTGTATGTCGTAAAAATGATTTTGAATAGTTTATTGATAATAAATAATATAAAATAAGCAACATTTGTGCTGCAAGTATATAAAATATGTAACCTTTTTTTTTTCAAAAACTCTCATTTTAATAAGGGGAGATAATTATAAAGAAATAATAAAGGAAAAAAATAACATTTCAATGTTTTTTTTTCAAAAATATGACCAGTGACCCCTGTTTGTATTTCATATTTTAAAAGTGATTTCGTTAACACAGTTTATACTATATTTTCACCAAATATCAATGGGCGACTACGAGCGGTGGCCCCAAAACAGACAAAAGAAAAAACTTAAACATTTGAAAAAAAAAATTCAAAATTTGAAAGTCAGCTGGGCATGACTGCGGGGGCATAGACAAAACATGCCACTGAAACTGATCTGTAATGATGCTAATGCAACTGCATCCCAAATATCAATAGGCAACTACGAGTGGTTGATGCTAAACAGATCCAAGAAAAAACTTAAACAATTGTGGACGGCGCCACTGCCACCGGAATCACCATATATAAGTCTCGATTTTTTTCGACTATCGTCGAAGGCTCGACAAAAATTATCGGAATTGGCAAAAAATTAATTTCTTAAATACAATCTTCTGGGATCAGAACGTTTTGCAAAAAACACTCTGAGCTTTAGGGATTTGCTAATTTTAACGACGACAAATCGGGATGAGTCCCCATTTTGCCCCCACCCCCTATCATGGTACAAGACTAATTTGATTTCAGTTGGTCTAAAAGTTTCAGAGGAGGAGATCTTTGCATGTGTATTCCATAAGATCAAATGTTAAACTAAGTTGCAATCTAGAATGAGGTGCAGACTTAATGGACGAATTTTTTTAAAGGGGATCACTTATGAAATGTTGTGACCAAGTTTGGAACAAACTGGGTTGTTTCAGAGGAGAAAATCTTTGAATGCTTTCCCATAGGGTCCAGTGCTAAACTATGTTCCCTGCTGGGGGTCATCTTGGTCAAGATAAAGACTTACCAGACACACTTTTAAAAGGGGGACCAACTAAGGACTACTTTGTCTAAGTTTTGTTCCAATTGGCTCAGTAGTTTCTAAGGAAAAAAAAATCTTTGAATGTGTTTTCCTATAGGGTACCATGTTAAACTAAGTTTCCTTCTAGCAGTCATCTTGGATGATGTGCAGACTTGCCAAACATTTTTAAGGGGACCAACTAAGGACTATTGTGACCAAGTTTAGATAAAGTTATCGCCTGCACTTAAGAAGAGCCATTTTTGGCTCAGCTAACCTCTAAAATCTGTATTATTAAAATTTTATGTATCAGGTACATGTCTAGATCAGGAGAAAAAAACAAATATGCAAATTTGTTTAGAATATGAATTATAATTTTGATGGACTTGCAGATTTACAAACAAAATCAACATTTGAGCATTTTTGGCCAAGTGAACCTCTAAAATCTGTAAAATTGAAATTCTAATTATCAGGCGCACATTTAGATCAAATGAACAACATATGGAGGTGCTGGTTTGGTTGGAATATGACTTACAGTTTTGAAGGAGTTCAAAGATTAACAAACTGAATAAAAAAATGAGCTATTTTGGCACTGTAAACCTCTCAAATCGGTAAAATCAAAATTTTAAGTATCAGACGCACAACAATATCAAATGAACAACATATTCTGCAAGTTTCGTTGGAATCTGACTTGTAGTTGTGATGAAATTGCGGATTAACAAACCGAATTCACAAATGAGCTATTTAAGCTCTGTGAACCTGTAAATCTGTAAAATTAAAATCCTAAGTATCAGATGCACAACGAGATCAGGAGAGCAATATATTATGCAAGTGTGGTTGAAAAATGGCTTACAATTTTGGAGTTGTTGATTAAAAGATGGAATAAGTAAATGAGCTATTTTAGCTCGGTAAACCTCTTAATTCTGTAAGATCAAAATTTGAAGTATCAGGTGCACAACTAGACCAGGTAAACAACATATCCTGAAAGTTTGGTTGGAATTGGAATTGTGGATTAAAAAACTGACGGACGACGCATAGGAATTCTGCTTACAGCAGGCGATACATTGCAAGTCTGGCCTCTTTGACCCCTTATAGCTCAAAACAGTAAGAGCTATGCCAATTCTGTTGACATACCACCAATTTTACAACAAGATGAATCCATAGAATAAAATCCTATCAAAATCTTATGAAAAATAAAGATTTCACATATTTCTAAAAATTGCAATTTTAGGCCCTTTGACCCCTTACATTTCGAAAACAGTAAGAGCTACGCCAAATCCAAAGCAAAATACTGAAAGCTGACAACAAGAGGAATTAAAGAAAAAAAATCCCATCGAAATCTGATCATAAATAAAAATTTTAGTTAATCAGCATATTTGAAATCTTGGCCCCGTTTGGCCCTTCATAGCTTGGAAAGAAAACAAGTTATCAAAAATCTGAAGGTGAAGTTCTAGTTAATTTTTCATAAGGAATCCATTGCGAAAAACTGCATCAAAATCGGACTACAAATTAGAATTTTTTTACGAGATTTCGGTACATGGAATGTGAAATCTGTTTACATACTACTAATTGGAAATAAGGAGCACACTGAAAGAAACCCAATAAAAATCTGGTAAATAATAAATATTCTACAGCACAATATATGACAACACCCAATTTGACCCTTTTTGGCCCTTTTTCAGAAACAGACGGGCCGACAATATCCCAAACCAATCCAAGCTTTCCCTTTGTGCCAAGGAACATTATGTTGAACTTAAGTAAACGCACGGAAATGAAGTGTCTACAGATGCTGATGACTACGCAGGTATCACTGGCATGGGTATCATACAATTATATGACCTCAAATTTTGATACATTGATCCAAAAAATCTGCCTGGTTTTTCTGTTGTTTCGTCAGATGGATACTGAAACTTTTGTTTAGCAGAACACTTACTTACATGTACTTGTTTAGTACATAAAATATATTTTCACGGTAATTTTTTGAATAACACCTGCGTATTGATATTAAAATTTAGATAGTCCAAGAATGACTAATGGGATAATATATAGCAGACGACATTAGGTTTAATTGGGTTTTACAAAATTAAATTTGTCGATCATGGACTTATGACTTCGTTATTTAAAAATTTAATTGTGACATTCCTGAAAATATCAAGTGTGACTTTCCTCTTGACGCCCTTCCATAGGTTGCACCATATATATTATCATATTAAATCTTATATAAAAATTTGTAATTCTTGAAAATCGAGTAAAGAAGTAATGTCAATATCTTGAAATTTTGAACGGGAGGTGCATGAAAATGGGTGTTAATGTGCAAAATATTTACATGTTATGATAAGGAAAGATACATAGATGTCCACATATCTGACCAAATATCAGAAATCAACGGCAGTAACCTTAAATTTTGCGAACGCTGCGTTAAAGCGTTCTATTTTCATCATCAAGAAAAGTAAAAATGTCTTCATGTTTTATGTACTCCATTGTAAAGAGGTTGGACTTCTTTCTAGTTTGATTTTTACTGGAGTTTTTTTTGTGTATTTATTTTTTAGCCATTCACCACACATAGGAAAGAGGGTTTGGATCCAAGAAAACGAGTTTAACCCCACCGCAATTTTTGCGCCTGTCCAAAGTCAGGAAAATGTTGGTCATTGACTTGTTCTTGTCTTCTTATGAAATTTTAGTTTCTTGGTATTCGGGTTATTGGATGTGGTTTGTTTCCATTGATTTATTCACTTTTTACCTTTTTGGAGCCATTTAGGGCTTGCTATATTGTGTGAGGCTCCTCACTTTGTTGAAGACCGTACGGTGACCCCTAGAAGCTTTGTTTTTGGTCGTTTTTTACCTGGATATGGAATGTTGTCTCCTTGACATTTACCCAATTTCCTTTCTTTTTCATACTTGAACTCACCTGACCCTAAGGATAAATTTGATTTATTGCCATCTCTGGGGTGCGTCGTCTATTAACGTTCTTCTCCTCTAAAACCACTAAAGCAAATTCCACCATACTTTCCACCATACTTTATGAATGTACAAAATATTTCGTCTGTTTCCGTCCACATTTGATGACATTGTGTTTTCTTGAACACAGAAGCTTACAAAAGATATACACGTCACCAACTCACGGTGGGGTCAGTTTTATTGAATCGGGTCTATTAAAGGTCCTTCAAATAGACTGTCTTTTTCGGTCTGCTCCGATAAAAAACATGGCTGCCAGCACGGAACATAGTTTAACATTGGACCGATGGGAAAATCATCCTATTCATCATATACTCTGAAACTTTTGAAGAAAATTAAATTAAATGGAATTGAAATAAAATGTATTGAAGGTCCTTCGCACAGATTGCTCATTTCAGTGAGATCCGGCAAAAATCTTGGCAGCCAGTCCTGAACAAAGTTTAACATTGGACCCTATTGAAAATCATATTTTCACCTTCTCCTTTTAAACAATTGAAATAAATTCAACAAAACTTTTCAGAAACGACTTTTGAGAGGTTCGTCACAAAAAATTGCTCATTTCATCTTAACCCGACAAACGACATGGCCGCCAGCATTGAACATAATTTAACATTGGACCCAAAGGAAATATCACACATTTCATATTCTAATCTTAAACTTTAAAGCAAATTTAACTAAAATGTACCGGAATGATGTATGGATGGTCTGTTTCAAAAAATTACCAAATTCTATTGGGTTTGCCAAAAAAACATGGGTGCCAGTGGAGAACATAGCTTCATATTTGACACCATTGCAAAAAAAACCCTTTTTGGTCAGCAAAATTTATATGACATAGAGGCATTTTGTTAGGTGCGATGTACAAGCTCAGTCTTTGAGCCTCTAGTCGAACAATAAAAGACAAATAACTCTTGAATGGCAAATGGGGTTTTCGTCAAAATCTAAGTTAATCTTTATTTTAGTGTACGTGAAACATTAAATGTTTAGAAGCTGTGGTGAAGTGTTCTTTTTATAATCTGCAAACGGACAAATTACGTTTTTAAGCAACCAAGAGCAAATAACTCCTTATCCACAATTATTATTCAATACAAATATAGCATTTTATTTCTGGTAATTTTTTGTCGTTTTTTATCCACATGTCTTTTGTTAGGACAAGAATTTTATTAGTTGGACCAATTTATTGATTGATAATATACAGGATAACCACAAAAATGAGGATCACAATACATCGGCAAGTTCCTGTGGATTCTCTCTTGGTATCTTTGGGAAAGATACATTTATTCCATCCATCTCAATATATGCAAATAAATACAAAAATTACAAAAAATCATTTGAAACACCTTCTTGAATGAATATTACAATATCCACTCCACCCTTTCTCAGATTGTTGGAATTTTGGTACCCTGTGCAACTTGGGTACTCACGCGTTATTAGTTTTAATTAATATTTCTGCTATTTGTTATTGTGTACTGCTTGGAAGACAACCAATACTGTTGTTACATCTTATCGATTTTCTAAAGCCTTTTGCAGTGAAATGAGACATTTCAAAATTATTTGAATAATAATTTGAATAGCTTAGTCATTTTAATAACTTGATCTTCTTATACAGCACATGATTCCGAATGTACCAACTCTGCCTGAAAAAAAAACAATACCGAAGTTCTTTTGGAAAACATCTGCAAACTTGAACGTGAGTGGCGTACGTACGTTGACCAGGGCTACGAAATTAGTGTTAGTGACAAACTTGATAATGTGTCCTTGTTCACCTGTGATTATACTTCAAGAATTCAGTGCTATGCAAATAAATAAATATATGTTACAGTGTTTATTGAATAATTTGAGCGTCACAGACCTAAAACTTTAACATGCTTGAACAAGATTAGGGCTGTGTTTGGACATTTCAGAATGTTGTACTGAAGAATCATTCTAACTTATAAACTTGTTAAATAAGGTGGTCCGGATGTCTTCTGATGATAAATGTCAAAGAACAGTCCCTTACAGTAACACGGACTTTAAGGAAAATTACAATCATGGGGTGCTATTATGCTGTAACTACTACTGAACATAACTAGTTTGGATGCTTATTTCACATCAAGCAAACAAATGTCAAGAATGAACTAGAAAGATCGAGTAGCTTAGTTTCACTGATTTTGTGTTTTATATAAAAAAAAATATATATATATAGAGTACACTATACCATTTTTTTGTTTCGATTTCCTTTTCTTCGTATTATAGAAATTACTTTTTAGATTCTACTTGTAATCTGTTCTCTCTCTGCTTTTACACATATTTCGGTAAATTGATTTCCAAAGTTTTTACTTGGTATTCACTAAAGAGACATAAGTTGTCGCAATACGCACATTCAGAAACTTTATTAACAGTTACTTTGGTATTTTATTATTATTATATTAAAAACATGTGATTCAAATTTAATTATCCAAATGAATTTAAATCTATCATACATTAAATCTCGGTATTTATTTTCTATATAGCTTGGTTTTTGGATAAATTTACTGTTGTTTCACAATTGTCACAAACAGACTATTTACCGGTCAATAGTTTCAATGACTATCGACCGGTAATGAACTATTTACCAGTCATTCAATAGGACAATGAACTATTTATCGATGACTTCACATCGATACCTTTGATTTTCGGTTTCAGAATTATAAAACACCTAATTACTGGCTATTCGAACAATAGCAAGTTTATGGTTTCTCTCGACTCCAACTATTTGCCTCAGCTTTGTGCAGTGAAATAGTTGTGTCTCGGGAAACCAAAAACTTGCAATTGTCCGCATAGGCAATAAAAAGGCGTTTAATATAAACAGGATATAGTGTTTATCTATATCTATATAAATGGCTAAATACCGAAGTTACTGTTAATTTAAATTCTATTTACCGGTAATAAATTTGTATAAATCATGCTGATTGAAAATGAATATGCTATAAAAAGTCTGTCACTGATGCCACTGATAGTATTTCACAAGGGACTTTCACATTTAGAACGGAAAATTTAAAAATTGAACACTCATATGTGACGAACTGTCTGTGTTTTACAGTCTAATATTAAGCAGTTTCATGTTTAATTATTCCAACCCAGATAACGTCGGGGTGATATGTTTTTATTCTACGTTTCTTCTGATTATAATTTTATACTTTATATTATTTTCCACATAATTTTTGTCCAAGCGATAATTTTGAAATGGCACGATGAAATGATTTCAGACTTTTTCTATAATCTTTAAATTTTCAAAATGGCTGCAATTTCTTAGATGACCACAATTTTACGTTAAAAACTGAGGATGCAATATTTCAGAAACTGCGTTGGAGAATTTGTTCATATTTTGTAGGAATGTTCAGTAAGATGCGAGGAAGGAATCTAAATTAAAAAATGCAAGAATGTTCAGTTAGATGTGAGGAAGGAATCTAAATAAAAAATATACAAAGCTGGCAGCCAAAATACGTAAATAGGTCGACCTTGTCCGATTTCAAAGAGTATGATTTCTAGGTAGATTTTCAGGCTGCGAATGGAATCATCGAAATGGTTGTCTGGGGTGTCATCGGCTATTGCTTGTAATTGCCAATATAAGTAAATCTTATTTACTGTACATTCGTATATTATCTGTTTTCTTTTTGCAAGAGTTATAAATTTTCGAATATGAATATCTGTGATCGTTAATAAACGGATGTGGCATTGAAAGGACTGACTAGATTGTGTATCTATATAAATGCCGGGATTTCTCCTTTATATAAATAATTCTATATATATCTGTTTACTGCATTTTATTTTATGTTATCATTTGTAGCTGTGTCTCCTTACACTTGTATAATATTTTATCTATCTGTGTCAAGGTACAATGCACACACAATCATCAGTAAACAAATAGAATATATAGAATGTTTAAAATTATTCGTCATTTTATATTTGATAAAAACTAAGGGAGTACGAGTGTCAGAAATTTTGTAATTAGAATTAAAATCTGACCTTTTGTTTTGAAGAACATTGCTAGTAGAACAACATGAGCAAAAAATTTGGAAATCCATGTTAGAATTTTTGAGATATAGGACGTCAAAATTTTGTAGGGAAACATTTCTCTCTCTTCAATTTTCATTACCTGGTTATATGCCTTAAAATATTTGAAAATATGATTGGAAATTTGTAAAATATTTATACATTGACTATTTTATGCATTCTAAAGTGACCTATGACCAAGAAAATATGATAGATGTGCCAAAATATTTAACCATGTTTGAATGGATAAAACCCGAGGATATGAATGCTTCTTGAATCTGATGCTCATACTCCTTTAAGAGATTAAAAATGATAAGCGTAAAATATTTGTCAAAAGACGAAGGGCAAAAAGGCAAAGTAGGTACAAAACCACTTAAAAATCTGAATACTCTGGCTTTGCACATAAATTTCAAAACAAATGTTGCGTTAGTGTTAGTAACAACTTGGCAGTAATTGCTTTTGAAGGATCGTAGACAATAGGAAAAATATGTTTATTCCAGTACTAGGAAAAGAAATAATCTTGAAGTACAGTTTTGACCGAAACTTTAAGTTTTTCCACAAGGGACGATATTTATTTCATAAAATTCAAAATGATAATTTAGCCCGGAATATTTAAAAGCCATGCTTAATAATGCGGTCGCGGAGATAACTACGTCGAATGAGAAAGTCAAATTTGGACTAGCTCATGCAGATTTTTTTTTACTACTTAAATTGATGTCACTTTAATTTTTTGTAGAGTTCACGCTGTTAGCGCTTTAGTTTTTGTGTCCTTTGTCCCTCGTGCAGTGTGGGGATTCCCCGTGCTTGAGGTGTATGCTCTTATTTTGTAAGTTATGGTGTACTTGTTCATATGAGAATTTATCATATGAATGCACAATCAAAATTTAACGTTTGGTTTTCTTGTTGTTTTATCAATTTAACTATTTTTCTGGCCATCTGTTTATTTATTGCCCACATCTCCCGATTTTACTTGCCAAGTTTTCTTACAATCAACTCGATGAGTACCCAGTAATCGCTTATATGTTGTATTGTCTCTTTGTCCCTATGAACGGGCAACGGATGACAGTGTTTGTAAGAGTACTTTTGCCGATGTTATGCTTGTTGACGACCCCTCATCCATGATAACATTGATACATGAATGTAGCGTTGTTCAGCATTCAGCAAGTGATTTCCGCTTAAACCGTTGCTAGGGGCAGTCTTGAACTAACTACGCGGTAGGAGTATTTGCTCCTTGTTGAAGGCCTCGTGGTGACTTCAAGATGAAGACATACAATGAAAGCGTTGTTCCATTTTCTTAATCTTACCATGTATTTATGGGGATTTTGTCCCATGTACATTTACTCCATATCCCTTTATTAGTTCATGTAGTGTTTGTGTGTTTTATGGTCATGTATTGTGTTTGGTCTTCTGTCTTCTGGTTTTCTTGCTTCCGCCTTGTCTCTGGACTTTGAATTATATAATCTTGTGCTTTGTTCCTGCCGTTGTATTATATTCCAGTTGAATCTTTTATCCGAAAAATGCACAGATCCTTGGAAGAAAAGTGGATATATGTTGTCATAATTCAATATGTTATTCTACAAAAATTTCTCCTACCTTTTTTTAATGTTTTTTTTTTCAACTTAAACTGAGGGGTTTACTCTATACAAATTACAGAAATAACATTTTATACAAAGGAATATCATCTTAGATATCTGTTTGCTACAGTTTTTAAGGAGGGATACAGATAATGTTGACAAGATGTAGTACTAGATTATAGATAACATAAAGCGAATCTGCGGCCCTCGGAGAATAATGAGTGCTTTATCTACTACTTCAATAAATTTAAATAAATTAAAGAATGGTAAATTTTAAATATGAATCATACTTCAAGAGTTTCTCTTTCCATTATACACAACATTCTGATATCATAGGAGCAGTTTGTAGATCATAATTATTGCTTAAAACATTATACAGACGGCATTACTTTGAAAAATTTTCAGCCCCAATGTACTTAAGCATTTCCTTTATTTAGGTGTGTTTAACGTCTATATCTTAATAAATAATGCACAGGTTTGACTTTGACGTACAAAAAAGCTACAAGTGGAGAGGAAAATGATAACTTGTGAGCCATGAATATTTTTCTGTTTCTGATTCGGATTTGAAAAATTCTTAATGCCCTTTAAATATGAACTTGATGTTACATTGTCGTTGTTTTACTTTGTTTTCTACTTTTGACCATGGTTTAGTATGTCCGTCCCAACCTGCATTTAAATTCCTTCCATATTTATGTTTCTTATAAGTCAATGCAGAACCTTTTGCTTCATCGATATACAATATAAAACTTAATATATCTGGCTGTAATTGAACGCTTGCGGAGTGTGACCCTTTTGAATTTGGCTGACTCAGAAGGGAAACTTTCGATATGAAAGGGACGAACAGTCTATTGTTATAACGTATAACTTCTGAATAGCGACAACCGTGGCTATATGGGATATATAAATAAGGATGACAGATAAAACTGCCATGCTAATATAATTTAAAAGTCATCGAACAAACTATTTTGGAATGTTCAGAGAGTTCAACTCGAAAGGCTGACTTTCTTGTCTGTACGGATAACATCATGGAAAGCTGATTCTTTAGAACACAAATCATTTTAGCTATACGCTGACATGAGTATATTTGCAGCTGTTCTTTTCTCGATAAAGCGGAAATAGTATTGCCTAGACGATTATTAATGACTACTTATTAATCTTTAGACACATCATTGTCGTACCATTCAAAATAGATGTATATACCGATTTTGACTAGATACCGTTGAAATTTTAAATAAAACACAAACAAGACCTCTGTAAAAACGTTGCTTTTGGAATCACATTTGAACACATTTGAACAGACGCAGCGGCACAACATTTTAAGATTTTCAGTGGTAAAAATTGCAAATATCTGTTTTCCGGAAAACACAATTTTATAAAAGATTATAGAGTGGTCATCTCATTAATGCCACTAATATGCTTTAACAACCTAAATTCTTTTCCCTCAGAGACATGACCAACCAAACAAAAATCGAGTCTGACAAAATATTACAAACAATCATTCTTATAGCTTAGTTGTAAAGTGTTCCGATGTTGGATTTTTTTTGGTTACTTTTTCGGGAATATGAAATAAATTAACTGATAGCAATACAGTTGTGATAAACGATTTTTCCTAATCTTCAATCTTTGGCATTATAAAGTACACATTTTATCAATGTTCAATTATCATTCCTTTGAATGAACTGTAGCGGGATTAGTGTCAATATGAGAGTATATCTGGCACTTTACCTTTGGATTTTTACCGTCCATGGCTTTCTTTTGGAACCAGACCATACATCTCGACCGGGTAGTAACAACAAATGCCTTACGTTTGAAAGTTTTGTAGCTGAAAAGAAAGCTTTGGAACGTGAGATTGAGCAGAAACGTCTAGAGTCTGACCAAACAATAAGTGTGTTAACGTCGCAACTGCAAAAAAAGTTTTCCGGCTTAGAGCAAAAAATTGAGAAAATCGATCACGACAATGGCACATCTATATGGTTCGAAAATATGGAAATGATGTACCGCGAACTTGCCTATAATTACACAATAACGGAAGGAAAACTCCGAGACGTTATAAATGAAAACCGGCTGAAAGACTCAGAAATAGCAATTTTACGTAACGCTACAGTCAAACTGGAAAAAGAACTGTCTGATCTCAGAAATGCAAAAGCCATTCAGAATTTAGTTGACTTACAGTCGTTTCAGCAGCAGATGAACATAATGCAGAAACAGATCACTCTGCTTACCAGTAACCAGAATGCACGTGATCAGGACTTCCTTGCCTTTCATAACCTTACAATGAACTCTGATACGAAAATGATGAGTCAGTTGCAGAGTCTCGATTCAAAAATACTGAACAAATTGCGGGGTTATGATTCAAAGATAAATCAACTGAAAAATGTTGATTCAAATACGATGAACCAGTTGCAAATAATTGAAAGAAACCAAAATTTATCTTCGATTGCAATTAATTCAGAAATTGTGGCTTTGCAAAAACAAGTGTCTAACAACAGCAGAAAAGGTTAGTGTGTTTTTGCATATATATATTTCATAATTAGGATACTGATGTAAATTTTCAGAACAGTAATTGAATGCTATAAAATCAACACATTATACAAAATGTTGTGATTAACAACTTCCACACCAAGTTTGTTAATAACACGCCATACTTATACAAATATAAGACGAGTTGATGCCGTTATGGCGAAAAGGCAAGAAAAATAAGGCGAGAAATTAATACAATTAGTCGGTTAAAATATATCGAATTAATGAATGACCCGTGATAATAAAATCGAAAAGATTTATAAATCGACTTATTTTTTATCGATTTATCACATTTATCACTCGCCACAAAGAATTCGAGAAAATTACCAGGCAAGTTAAATGTTTCGAGTAATTTATTTAATCGTTTTGCTTTAATCGACTTAAGGGAGTATGAGCGTCAGATTTCGAACGCATTCGGTATCCTCGGATTTTATCCATTTAAACACTGTTAAATATTTCTGCGCATGGATCATATTTTCGTGGTCATACGTAGTTTTAAAATGAGTTAAATAGACGATATACAAAATTTTTTTCATATATTTTAAGTCGTATAAACAGCTTATGAACATTGAAGGAAAACTCTAGAGGGGGCCGTTTCCCGCAAAAACTTTGACGTCTAATATCTCAAAAATTCTGACAAGGATTTTTAAAATTTTTTGCTCATGTTGTTCTATTAGCAAAGCTTTTCAAAACAAAAGGTTAGAGTTTTCATTCTAATTACAAAGTTTCTGACACTCGTACTCCCTTAATTCGTTTCTCGATATATATAATGCGTATGTAGATCGTGTGTTATTCATCAGAAGGGGGTAATGTTCAGGGATTCATTTTAGAGGTTCCGCAATGAGTTATGTAACGAATAATGGGAACCAAAAGAAGGCTTGTTTGTTAATTTTCAAATACTCATGCTTTATCGGAGTTCAGATAAATTTACTAAATAAATTTCGCCACATGTATTGACTACAGTAACTCTTATGTAATGCTTAGTTTCCCCTAGCCCAATAAAAGTAGAAAGCAATATAATCTAGAGAAAACTCAAATAGAATCTAACCACAGACATGAAAGAAACAACAATCTTAGATGACTTTGTGGAGACATCATGATGGATTTTACCCCAGGAATAAAGCGTCTTTTAAATTTACAATGAAATCACTACTTTGTGTCACTTGGAATGCCGCCTTAGTCGTGAAACGTGTCATATTAGATCCCATACAGTCAATGTTAAATCGATAAATTTCCCTGATTATGCAAATGAGTTTAATAAACCTCATCTATTTTATTTATGGTATTCTATTAAGAGTAACCCTACCTCAAAGCGTCACGAATGTAGAGCACCGTAAACGTAGTGAAACGGTGTGAGAGTGGTGGGACGCTCAGTTGTTGAGGTTGTTTATTCTTTTTTTAGTTAGCCATACCGGTCTCAGTTAATTTTTTGTCTATGTTTTGCATACACTTGAGTCAATGTTTTGTTATGTCCTAACGTTACCCCAACTATTATGTCTTTGTATTTTAACCCATATTTATTATTTTTTCCCGTTACCTCTGTATCAGTATTGATTTTTGGTTCATTTCCTTCATTGTTTCCTGTATATATATATGCTTTTCTTTCAATTGGGCAATAAATAATCAACTAAATCACAAATATATACACATTTCATTTTCTCCGTCATGAAGCAAAGATGGGTGGAAGTTTGGGAATGGGGACTTGAAGGTTCCTTAAAAAATAAAATAATCAATAAATAATAAAAATGTGTGTTGCTCTTGTGATGTCTTTTCTTCCCCCTCCTTTCCCTTTTAAGGCCCTCCTCCTCTGCCCTCGAAGTCCCGACATGAGCACGCGAGCAGCTAAAATGAGCAAGTGAACAGCGAAATGAGCATTTGAGGGAATAATAATAATAATAATAGCTTTATTTAAAGAGGGTAAACTTGTTTGGATCAAACCAATCTACCACAAGGCCCTCATAAAGTACAATTTGTTGCTTTTTCCACCGCTCCCAAGGCAGCAGCAGCAGCATCAATATCCCCGAGTCGAGCACAAGAGCTGAGAAATGAGCACGTGAGCAGTGAAATGAGCGAGTGATCATCGACATTCCCAATATGATCGTCTATAAAGCCTTGTTCTGTAAAATATCGTCATTCGTACTTTGAATCCAGAGAGAAGACGTCGATGATGTATCACTGCGACATTTGTGAATCAATGACCAATCACCACTTCAATCTCGTTCGCCACAAGAACAAGAAACAGTATATGGAAGATACTTTACCAACTGAATTAGAGACAGAGTCCAATGTATCAGACGAAAAGCAATCACTTTATTAATCTGCATATTGCAACAAAGAAAGAAATTACAAAGACATAATTGAGTTCAAGTACAAATACAAAGGATACGATACAATACACACGAAGAGGTATTAAATAAATAAAACAATGAAAAGAAGTTTTGGTTGAAGTGACAAAGGAAAACTGAGCTGGGTTGGCCCCGTTCCAAGCGTCCCATCCCTCTCACACACCGTTTCACTTCAATTAAGGTGCTCTACATTCGTGGAAGTCCGTGCTTGACAATAATGCTTGAGGTTTATGCTCTTATAATATTACAATTATGGCGTGTTTGTTCGTGTGAGAATTTCTCATACGTTAACTGATTCATTTATTATTTTGTTTTCAATTTGGCTGTTCAACATTTTATTGTTTTACTAAAATTTTATAATCTGTACACACGACTATTTTTACCCTTAGGTAGGTGTGCCTACATCTATTTCGTGTTGTCTATCGATGTTGTTTTTATCCTATTTTTTGTCTTTCCTCGGGCTACTTAATGATAAATATTGGTAGGCAGACATTGCCCGGTTTTACTCCCGCAATATGTTGCTTCAATGACATATTTTAGCTACGACTGATGTTGCTCAAATTTTTGTCAAGAATACCGCTTAAGTGTACGCTAGGGGCATTTTTGGTCTCATTAAGGAGGTTAATTTTGTTCACCTTTGGTTGAAGACCCTCAGGCGCCATCAAGATGTAGACAGGAATAAAAGCCCTGTCCTTGATAAAATGGATTTTTCTATGTATCGTGTGTATTTTTGTCACATGTACATTCACTCCATATCCTTTCATTTTACAATTTTTTTCTTTTTTCTTTTTTTACGCTTTATAGATGACCATAGATAAAATAGACGAGTTTTATATAACTCATATGCATAATCAGAGAAATTTAGCGACTTAACATTGACTGTATGGGAACTTATATGATCATATATGTTTCACTACTTGCCTTAAATTGATTGGTCTATGGCATCAAAATTTAATAGTTAAATGAGCATAAAATAAAGTTATCAGTAATCAGTTAATGAGAAGTTAATCATTTGCTAAACTTCTGTAGGACTTTAACCCCGCCAAGGTATATAATCTGCTGATTCCAAGTCAAGAAAAAGGAGGAGGGAAGGTTCACATGAGTCTGCTTCGCTCACCTGGCCAAGTTTCAACTGGATATCTTATTTTTCAGACACAGGGTCGAATTTTAAAGTATAGTTTCTGCTGCCAGCAATCTTGAGTTACGGACCCAAACGACACAATTTTCAAAAAGGACTATTCAATGACTATTGTGGCCAAGTTCGGTTCTACTTATTAGTCAAGTAGTTTCAGAGTAGTTTTCAGTTTTCCCTAAAAGGATCTAATGTCAAAATATGGTCCCCGCTGACGGCCGTCTTGGATGAGCAACACAATTTATAAAGATGCCCAGCCAAGGACTATTGTAACTAAGTTTGATCCCAGTTGATCCTGTGGTTTCTAATGAGAAAACCTCTGAATATTCTCCCATAAGGACCAATGTCCAACTATGGTCCCCGTTGGCGGCAATCGTGGATGGAATACAGTTCCAAGTGACCCAATTTTAAAAGTGTACATCATAGGACTAATGTGACCTTCAATTTTTTCCAATTAGGTAAAACATTAAACTATGGTCCACTCTGGCTGCCATCTTGAATGGGGGTACGAACATGAGGGACATAATTTTTGAGGGGTCTACCCAAGGACTATTTTTACCAAAGTTAGTATTGGTAATGAGTACTTCTTTTATTACAACTTTTGGATTATGGCTTCCCATATTATTCGATTTTAATGCTGCTGATGAGAGGTTACTCCTTGAAACACGTGTACAGCATAACCAAATTTACTGTTTTATATGCAACTTCGGTATTTTTTGTATTTTGAACCATTGGGCCGATGCCACTGCTGGTGGACCAGAGGTCCGCGAGGGTATTCACCAGCCCGATAATCAGACTTGTCTGACATGAAAATTTTCCCTTGCGTGTTATAGAAATTTACTGTTTTTATCAAAATTCTAGCCCCATAAAAATACCGAGGCTTCATTCCGTGTATGGCACTCGATAGATGTCCTTGGTACTAGGTTTGGCTTCCTATTTCGATTTATTTGGTAATGAGTACTTCTTTTATTATAACTTTTGGATTATGGCTTTCCATATTATTCCATTTTAATAAACATGCTGCTGATGAGAGATTACTCCTTGAAACACAGCATAACGAAATTTACTGTTTTATATGCAACTTCAGTATTTTTTGTATTTTAGTCCAGATAAGTACTAAGGTTTCAGAAGAGAAGATCTTATTTTTTCCATAGAATTAAATGTTTAACTACGGATGAAGCCAAGGACTACGTTTAGCAAAGTTTGCATCGGACAACAGATGCAAAGTGATGGAAAAAGCCCACATTTGAATAGACAGGGGAACTAAAGATCATGGATATTTAATAATAAGCAGAAAACTATCTTTTGGTGCCCGCCATTCGTTACTTTAAGTTTGCGGAACTTAGAATGTACAATCTCATTTACAAAAAATCTCCAAAAATATGAAAGATATTGTCATAGGAGTATCTTCCTCATGCTGAGCTCTGTCTTTAGCTGAATTTGGCTTTCCATTTACAAAATATTGGTTATTTGTTCTCTATTTGTTTTTAAACATCTTTGAGTTATGGCCTTCCAAACGATGAGATTTTATCTGCTCGAAGAGACATAAGTTGTCGAAATGGCCATTTGCGGAAATTAAATTTACAGTATGTTTTGTTACCTCTGCTGGTGGACTGTTAGTCCCCGAGGGTATTAACCCTCCCAGTAGTAAGACCCGAAAGCCGATTTTGATATGGAAACTTGTAATATCTACATTTTCGTAAATTTTATTGAAAACTAAGAAGTATCTCTGTCATGCAAAGCAGCTCTGTCCTTAACAGAATTTGGCTTACCATTAAGATCATATTGGTTTTTAAGATCTTTGACTTTATTTTTTCTTCCGTAAAGATTTTATCTGCAGCGAAGAAACATAATTTGTCGAAATGGCCAGATGGAGAAATTAAGTTTATAGTAAGTTTGGTATTTATTTGACAAATATGTCGTCGTTCCTGCAGATAAGGCCCATGGAGACACCATTTTTATTTGTAAAAACTGAAAGATTTATAGATATTTCCCCCGTATGAACGGCGAATGAATATACATTGTTATAGGTGGAGAACTTTGTGAATTATGACTCAGAATCCGAGAAAATTATGCAGAGGTATAAGTGATTAAATGTTAGAGTTTCTGATCCACACTATATTTATCCATTTTGGAGGACTTGTTCTTCAACCGACTATTTAAATTCCAATGGGCACAAACTGTACATCTCTTTTAGCCAATATGTTTCTCCACCATATGAGGCTTATTCATTGAAGGACTTTTTCTAAATAAAGATTAAATATAGCCCAATCCTTTAATTTGAGATTCCGTCATAACGATGATATTTAGTGACCAAACAACCCACGCTTCGGCGATTTATTTCATCTCATCTGTCCAAAAAAGCTAGACATTAAGGATAAGTCACTGATTCCTTGACAATCTTGAAAATGACAGTAATAAACACTGCAAACAAAGTTTTATAACAGCGCCAGCATATGGAGTTTACTTGTCCCATCTCATTCGCTACTCAAGAGCCTTCAATAGATAGGCTGACTAACTTGATAGAGCTCTGTTGCTCACATATAGGCAATGTAGACAATGGTATGTTACCCATAGCTTGAAGTCATCAATACAAAAGTTTTCCCGTCGATATCGCGATTATTTGGACTGATACAGGATATCTGTTTTCCAGATGACAAAAGATCTTTGACTTTTAGCTAAAGTTATTTTTTTCTCTATGGATTTGACTTTACTACCGGGATAGACATGTTCAACACGGTGGTTGTCTTATAAGAAGCAAAAGATGCTTACTCTACAGGTGCACCTGATCTCGTTTGTCTTCATTTAACTTTTGTGTCCCATACTTTTGTGTTGTCCCCGTTTCTTGGTGTTTCTGATCATGTCGTTGTCATTTGATTATACGTTTATAGACTGAACGTACTACATATAATAAAAAGTTTGAAAGACTACTAAAATACATCTTAAGAGTGTACCCTCTGACAACGTAGGATTTTCACATTCGAGTGGTTTGTTGTTTTGTAGTTATTGTTAAGGTTGCTTCATGACATAAAACTGCATCATCTTTGATACAATGAAAAATCATTGTTATTTCAGTTGCACTAACAGCATGTTCAAGTGATAGAAAAACGTTTGGAGGACCTGTTGTCTTTGATGAAATAGAAACAAGTACTGGGATAAACAACATTGAGTCATTCAGAACAACTGGTATATTCAATGTTACAACAAGTGGATTATATTTCATATCGGCATATTTACACACTAATTCTAATGGTTATGATTTCCGCCTGAGGAGAAACGGTAAGAATATTGCGTATGCCGCCACTACACAAAGTACGGGTTGGGGAACTACCAGTATTGTGTCTGTCACTGAAGCAAATAAAAATGATGAGATATATTTAGTCGCACCTAATGTATACATCGGCAACGTATATTCATGTCTATCAGTTTTCAAAGTGAAATAATGCGAAGAAAACAGTTCTTTTTACTTCTTTTAAAACTCATTTGATAATGATGATTAATTTTGACATAAACAAATCAATTTACTCAGCTGGCCGATCTGATTATTGAGATTTTTGCAACTTAAAAAATGATGACTTCGCAATAAATAAATTTTCATGTCATAGCAAAATTTACTACTCTTCTCTAATTATTTGATTATATCAGATAATATTAAATAATATAAAGTACTAAATTATCATCTGTTTAATTCCATCATGGAAAAGGGTTTCAGATTTGAAACAATACCACTTTATTGCAGGAGTCTTATATATTTTATATGTTATGTACTGAGGAGTAAAAAGTTTTAAAATAACCATCTGCTGAAACTAAGTTTTTTTTTAATGTATGTGCATTTGTTTGGCTCTTAAATGTTTGATGAAGTGACGACTGATTTTCAGTTATACTGTATCTTGATGAAGCACAAGTCTTTACTGTCTGATTATTTCAATGTCACGTGTGATTTTTAATGAAAATGATAGTACAAACATATAGGACTCAAACATCCCCAATGAAAGAAGAAATATTCGTGAATGTTTGAAAATCGGCCCTGTGATTTGTGAAATTTCAAAATTCTTTCAATCCTTTAATGTTTTAATGAAGACATTTTTCTTGAAACAACATCTGTTACTGGATATTCCTATGTAACGACGTCACAGTAACATCACAAGCACAATGAAATCTATGAAAAGTCGAATTTTGTCGTCCATTAGCCTATTTCAGGACATATTTTGGACAAAAAAACGTTTCGTATCAGATGTTTTAGGAAGGTATGGCTTACTTTATCCTGAATGGTTTGCATATAAAATTGAGAGAAAAACGCTATTTATATGATAAAAAACTTTAAAAAGATAATTGGGGCAGACTTCTACACATAATTGATCCAAATGTTTTGATCAGGGAACATTTGACTGTTTCGGCTTTTTTTTCTTCTTTTTTTGTTACAGAATTTGACAATACTGATCATAATCTCTGTTCAAATTTGAAATTACGACCAGAATTCCAACCTCGATGAACCTTTCCCATTTATAATTTTTGTTTTCATGTAAATGAATTTTATGTGCAATTTGTTTGGGATCTTTGGGCATTCTTTAGCGTATGATAGTGTTTTTTGTCAATATGTATCCTGTCGTGAAGCATTTGGATCTGAATAAATTTATTTGACCGATCTGATTTATATTTAAGTTATACGCTTTCAGCGAACAAGAGGACCTGCATCGCCCACTTGCATATTTAAGTTATACGCTTTCAGCAAACAAGAGAGTCATTAGGGCCTGCATCGCCCACTTGCATATTGGCTGACATAGAGGTTCTAATAAATGGTAAAGGATGGACCCGCCGGTGTAATGAGAAATAGCATGGACATGTTCATAACTAATATTTGAGGAATGAGACATGGTGCGTCGATAGGGTAAAGCGTCTCCTTCTATGTCTGCATCACACGTCATGTTACAAATGATATGTTCAAATTAATTTTAAGAAATAATAATACTCGAAAGCAGACAACCTGAAACCGAAATTCTGTTAGTATTGTATTTATTTTTGAAATATCTTAATGCGAATTATTTGTTTGAAACTCCGTTTTATTATGTATATAAAACTATGAGAGCTTCACTTGCAAGCAATATTCGTAAAAAGAAAGCTGAAGAAGGAAACTGACGGATAAATACGGAAATAAAGGGTGTTAAAACAAAAACTAAACATAAAGTACACAAAACAAAAAAGCAAACACACACACACACCCTTTCCATACCACAAAGATTTATTTATTAACAAACTTGTTCTCGTCTTGATATAGCTGAAATATTGCTGAGTAGACGTTAAACAATATTCAATCAATCACACACACACACACACACACACACACACACACACACAGAGAGAAAAGAGCAAAATAGGCAAACAATATATAACAAAACAAACACAAAAAACGAAAAAACCCAACAAACAAAACCAAAACAATAAAAAAACTACCCCATGTATAATTTGAGACATATCTTTATGGGGTTAAAAAAATGTATTTTATGATTCATCACACGTAAACATGCAATTGGAAATAAAAATAAAGGTGCCTATTATAACGCAAACATTTGCGAAATAACGCAAACTCTGCGTTATAACGCAAAATAAAAAAAAAGTTTTCGTGGCGCTAATACGCTTCCGTACTATCATACATTAAACCTCGATATTTATTTTTATATAGCTTATTTATTGGATAAATTTACTATTCTTTAACGATTATTGTCACAAAGAGACTATTTACCGTTCAATAGGATCCATGGCTATCGACCGGTGATGAACTATTTACCGGTCATTAAATAGGACAATGAACTATTTATCGATGACGTAAAATTGATACCTTTGATGTTCGGTTTCGGAATAATAAAACGCATATTTACTGGCTATTCGAACAATAGCAAGTTTATGGTTTGCCTTGACTCCAACTATTTGCCTCCTCTTTGTGTCGTGAAATAGTTGTGTCTCGGGAAACAATAAACTTGCTATTTTCCTCATAGGCAGTAAAAGGCGTTTAAAATAAACAGGACATAGTGTTTATCTATATCTATATAATTTTATAAGTTTTGCTGTGTTCTACAGTCTAATACTAAGCAGTTTCATTTTGATTATGTCAACCCAGACAACGTCGGGGTGATATGTTTTTATTCTATGTGATTATAATTTTATACTGGTTATTATTTTTCCACATAATTTTTGCCCGAGCGATAATTTTGAAATGGCGCGATGAAATGCTTTCAAACTTATTCTGTATGCTTTAAATTTTCAAAATGGCTGCAATTTCTTACATGACCACCATTTTACGTTAAAAACTGAGGATGCAATATTTCAGAAACTGCTTTGCAGAATTTGTAGGATTGTTCAGTAAGATGTGAGGAAAGAATCTAAATTAAAAAATGTAAGAATGTTCAGTAAGATGTGAGGAAGGAATCTAAATAAAAAAAATATACAAATGGCAGCCAAAAAACGTAAATAGCCTGACCTTGTCCGATTTCGAAGAGTATGATTTCTAGGTAGATTTTCAGGCTGCGAATGGAATCATCGAAATGGTTGTCTGGGGTGTCATCGGCTATTGCTTGTAATTGCCAATATTATTAAATCTTATTTACTGTACATTCGTATATTATCTGTTTTAGTTATAAATTTTCGAATATAGATATCTGCAATCGTTAATAAACAGATGTGGCAATGAAAGTGTATTTATGTAAATACCGGGCTTTCTCCTTTATATAAATAATTCTATGTATATCTGTTTACTGCATTTTATTAAGGTCTAATTGTAAAAAAATGTTTTTCTACTTTTCACAGAGGTGTCTAAGTGGGTAAGTAAAGGTCGATGAAATTTGGTGGGGTTTTGTAGTTTCTGTTGAAGTTGTGATTGTATCCGTCTTGGGTCGTTTCGTTATCAGGGGAGGTGGTTATTTTAGAAAACTCCCTAAACATGTTTTGTGATATTATTCGGAAATGGTAATAAATAGGTAGTGAATTGTAATGGGAAAAATGTTTGTCAGGCTATGACAGATATTTCGTTCATTTGAGCGAATGTTGGTGGATGGACCGTTTTCATGATAAGGGCTTGCAAAGTTTTGTTACTTTTCTTGGAGCAATTATTTGGGGAAATTTCGGAATGTGTAAGAATTAGGTATTTGGGACCTATGTCATTGTAATTAGTTGATATGTTTTACATTCAAAAATGTAGGGGTCAAAGGTCTATAGGTGACTTTAAAAGGGATGACATTAGTTCCTTAAAATAAAATGTCTACGCAAATGCAGCTACTGTTTTAAATGATAAATGATCTGCTTGTCAAATTATCTAAATTGTGGTTTCGTGTTTACTAGGTAAACTGAAACTTGACCAGCTGGTTGTCAAAAATGATATTTAGCAGACGACAAAAGTAAAGCATGTGCACACTTTATTGTTTTGTGTGTTTTGTTTGACATACAATTACACATGGATTACAGAAAAACACTAGTGAAAACAACATGTTTTTTTTAACACTTATATCCCCCCGGTGGAAGTAAAGAAACATTTAGTACATTGCACAATAGTTATTTTGATTCTGTATAACATAATAAATTTTGATATCAATTATTGAAAATTAAATCAAAACAAATAGTGACTGTAATTGGATTCAAACACAGAAGTCACCGAAACGATCCCTCCAATCATTATCCAAGCATTACTAAGAAATCAATTTTCACCCCTTTTAAAAAATGGTGAATAAAAGGATATGGAGTAAATGCACATGAGACAGTCCATTCAAATTCACGGTAAAAAACAAGCAAAGGAACGACGCTTTTATTGTTGTTCTTCATCTTGAAGTCATAATGAGGCCATCAACAATGAGCTTTGCTCATACCTCATAGTAAGTTCAAGACGGCCACTAGCACCGGTTTAAGCGGAATTCTTTGCTAATCGTCCCCATTTCTTCATTGGTCATGGGTGCGGGATTGTCAAAAAACATCAATTAAACTCGCAAAGTGCTCTTACAATCACTGTCATCCTTTGCCAGACAAAAGCACTAGGGACGATTACAACATATAGACAAACACAGGGCACTCATCAAGTCGAATTAGGAAAAATTGGTGTAATAAAATAGTGAGATGTGGGCACTTAAAACAGATGGTCTGGATTACATTTGAAAGTATGAATAGTATATCCATATGAGAAATTCTCTCATGCACAAGTACACCATAACTGAAAAATATAGAGAGCAAACATCTCTCCCACGGGAAATCTTTTTACCTAAAAATTATTAACATTTATAATTAACTTATTGTGTTTCTGGCTACTCAGTGTTATCAATTTGATTGCATTAGGAAAAATGTTATAATATTTCATTAATACAGTAGAATCTATTTATAGCTATTCAAAAACCCATTTAATAAACCATATATTTATATAGCTATTCAAACAAATGGATAAATTACATCATAAAATATTTAATAGATACTTTAATCACTGATATATATAGATTACACCACAAGATCCCGTTCATTACCATATTTTATCCACTAGAGATAGTTAAATTTTAAAATTTTAATTGCGAGGCTTGCCGAGCATTTTAAAATTTTTAAATTTAACTATCGAGAGTGGATAAAATATGGTAATAATCGGGATGAAAAGGTGTAATCTTTATCTCTAATGATCAGTGATAAACACCGAGAACTGTATTCCGAATAGATTTGGTGGTTTTATTCAACATACGTTGAATAAAGAAAATTTATCCAACGGGTCAAAACCGGTTTAAACTTGACATATCATTAGAGAAACACAATTTAATATATATATATATATATCTTATACATATATTTTATACGTTCTATTAAGTATGGAGTATTTTCATCTATTGGTATGTTCATATCCCTGCATGTCTATTGCCCAATGAGGTCTATTGCTCAGTGCGGTCTGTTGATCGATGGAATTTATTGACCAGTGCAGTCTATTGACCGATGGAGTCTATTGACCGATGACGTCTATTGACCATTAGATCTATTGCCCGATGAGGTCTTTTGACCGATGAGGTCTATTGCCCGATGAGGTCTATTGACCGATGAGGTCTTTTGCCTGGTGAAGTCTAGTGTCTTACATTTGAACTTTCTGTAACCCAGCCACTAATACATGTATGACAACAATAACATGGCACAGCGATAAAAATAAAAACAATGGCAGCAAAATGGACGATATATTTTACTACTGTATTTTAATAGTATTTGGAAATATGAAGCCTTGTGTAACAGTTTGTATGACCATCTGCACATTTTTGAGATAAAAATAATACAATTTGTAGAAAATTATGAAATAAAATAAATAACTGCCCAGTTTTTCATTTATCAAAATTATCAACATTGAAAAATATCTTTCAACATATTCTTAAATAAATTCTTTTAATTGTGAAAACGTATGCACTTAATTAATCTGCTATAAAACTAGTAAGTATTAAAACATACAAAGTTTTCGTGTGTTAAAATCATTGTTCTGCAAAATGTATTTATATAATATTTTCAACCATTTGCTGTGCACATTCAGATGAAAACTTCAGCGAAGCTCATAAAACTAGAACCTCAGTTGTTCCAAGAACGATTGAGAGGTCGATCCAATTAAATCAGGCCACCTATATATTGATATGAGGCCTTTGCGTTGAACAAACATGTGTAGGTGATACGAGTTATTGCTACAAAACTTTGAACTTTGATATGAGACATTGCTATTGGATGTATTCAAAAACAGTAATAGATAGTAGATAAAATGCTGGAGAAAATGTGTGTCCTGTTACGATCTACATTTGTAGCAAAGGAAGAGTGATTAAACCAACAGTTTGGAACCTATTGACCAAAAACTGATTTTCGACAATCGATTTCCGGTTTTCTTTTGCTTGTCGCTTAATACCATTATAGTAACAATAATGTATTAAATACAAAAAAGTACAGGAAGATGTTTCTTTCAAAATCAGGTCAATATCAAAGTATCATGGACAACAAAAACTTTCGTTTTACGTCAATGTATATTGATAAATGTACATATTAAAGGTATATATATAGTGTCTTAGTTTAATCGGTTAATCTGAAATGAGAGCATTATGGCACAACTTCCGGATAGACCTATCAATTGTTCTTCGGACAATTGACATACTAGTTTTATGTTATCATTTGTAGCTGTGTCTCCTTACACTTGTATGATATTTTATCTATCTGTGTTAAGGTACAATGCACACACAATCATCAATAAACAAATAGAAGATATAGAATGTTTAAAATTATTCGTCATTATAAATTTGATAAAAATTAAGGGAGTACGAGGGTAAGAAATTTTGTAATTAGAATTAAAATTCTGACCTTTTGTTTTGAAGAACATTGCTAATAGAACAACATTTGAAAATTCATGTAAGAATTTTTTTAGATATGAGACGTCAAAAGTTTGGCGGGAAACATTTCTCTCTGGAGTTTTCCTTCAATTTTCATTAGCTGATTATATGCCTTAGAATATCTGAAAATATAATTGGAAGTTTGTAAAATTTTTATACATTGACTATATTATGCATTCTAAAGTGACCTATTACCAAGAGGATATGATACATGTTCCAAAAAAATTAACCCTGCTTGAATGGATAAAACCCGATGCTTCTGGAATCTGATGCTCATACTCCTTTAAGAGATTAAATATGATAAGCGTAAAATATTTGTCAAAATACGAAGGGCAAAAAGGCAAAGTAGGTACAAAACCACTTAAAAATCTGAATACCACATATTCTGGCTTTGCACATACATTTCAAAACAAATGTTGCGTTAGTGTTAGTAACAACTTGGCAGTAATTGCTTTTGAAGGGTCGTAGACAATAGGAAAAATATGTTCATTCCAGTACTAGGAAAAGCAATAATCTTGAAGTACAGTTTGGACCGAAACTTTAAGTTTTTTCACAAGGGACGATGTTAATATAAGAAATTTTTTTTATGATAATGTTGCGCGGAAATTTCAAGCCTTGATTAATAAGCCGGTCGCGGGGATAACTAACTCAAATATAATTGGGACTAGCTCACGCAGATTTTTTGACTACTTAAATTGGTTTCACTTTGCTTTGTTTTTTTTTAGAGTTCACACTGTTAGTGCTTTAGTTTTTGTGTTGTTTGTCTCTCGTGCAGTGTGGAGTCCGTAAAAAGATTCCCCGTGCTTGAGGTGTATGCTTTTTATTTTGTCACTTATGATGTACTTGTTCATGTTAGAACTTCTCATATGAATGCACTATCAAAATTCAACGTTTGGCTTTCTTGTTTTGTATAAATTAAACTATTTTTTTTGGCCATCTGTTTATATATTGCCCACATCTCCCGATTTTACTTGCCAAGTTTTCTTACAATCAACTCAATGAGTGTCCAGTAATCGCTTATATGTTGTATTGTCTATTTGTCCCTATGTCGGGCAACGGATGACTGTGTTTGTAAGAGTATTTTGCCCGATATGTTATGCTTGTTGACGACCAGGCAACCATGACAAAATTGATACATGCATGTAGCGTTGTTCAGCATTTAGCAAGTGCATTCCGCTCAAATCGGTGCTAGGGGCCGTCTTGAGCTTTCTATGAGGTGGGAATATTTGCTCATTGTTGAAGGCCTCATGGTGACTTCAAGATGAAGAACAACAATGAAAGCGTTATTCCATTTGCTTAATCTTACCATGTATTTATAGGAATTTTGTCCCATGTTTACTCCATATCCCTTTATTTGTTCATGTAGTGTTTGTGTGTTTTGTGGGCATGTATTGGGCTTGGTCTTCTGTCTTCTGGTGTTCGTGCTTCTGCCTTGTCTCTGGACATTGTGCTTTGTTCCTGCCGTTGTTTTATATTCCAGTTGAATATTCAGGGTTTTATCTGAAAAATGCACAGATCTTTGGAATAAGAAGTGCATATAAATTGTCACAATTCAGTATGTTATTCTACAAATAATTTCTCCTATCTTTTTTCAATGTTTTTTTTTCAACTTAAACTGACGGGTTTACTGTAAACAGATTACAGAAATAACAGTTTATACAAAGGAATGTCATCTTAGATATCTGTTTGTTACAGTTTTTAAGGAGGGATACAGATAATGTTGACAAGATGTAGTACTAGATTATAGATAACATAAAGCGAAACTGTGGCCCTCGGAGAATAACGAGTGCTTTATCTACTACTTCAATAAATTTTGATAAATTAAAGAATGGTATAGTTTAAATATGAATCATATTTAAGGGGTTTTTCTTTTCATTATACACAACATTCTGATATTGCGGGAGCAGTTTGTAGATCAAAATTAATGTTCAAAACATTATACAGACGGCATAACTTTGAAAATTTTTCAGCCCCAATGTGCTTAAGTATTTCCTTTATTTAGGAATGTTTAACGTCTTTATCTTGATAAATGATGTACAGGTTGGACTTTGACGAAAACAAAAGCTACCAAGTAAAGAGAAAAGTGATTACTTGTGAGCCATGATTATTTTTCTGTTTCTATTTCGGATTTGAAAAAAAAAATAATAAATAAATAAAAACTATTAATGCCCTTTAAAATATGAACATGATTTTACCTATACGTTCTTTTGTTTTGTCTTCTACTTTGGACCATGGTTTAGTATGTCCGTCCCAACCTGCATTTGTGAGTGTGACCCCTCTGAATTTGGCTGACTCAGAAGGAAATTTACGACATGAATGGGAAAAACAGTCTGTGGTTTTAACTTACAACTTCTTATCTGCGTCAACTGTGGCTATATAGGATATATAAATAAGCATGACAGATGAAACTTCCATGCTTATATGATTAAAAAAAACTCATCGAACAAAATATTTTGAAATGCTCATAGGGTTGTTTTTTGTTTGTGCGGATAAGATCATGGAAAACTGATTCTTTCAAAGACAAATTATTTTAAATATACGCTAACTTGAGTATATTTGCTTCCGTTCTCTTCTTGATATAGCAGAAATGTGATTGCCCAGACGATTGTTAATGAAAAATCAATCTTTAGACATATCATTGTCGTACCACTAGAAATTGATATATATAACAATCGACACAGATATTGCTCAATTTCAACATTAATACGACAGCATTATGGAACAAGAGACCCTCTAGCGTTTATATTACTCATCAGGTTGATTCACCGGTTGTTAAGAAGAAGATCTCTGAATGGTTTATCTCTAGGATCCAATGCTAACTAACGTTCCTGGCTATTTGTATTTAGAGCAGACCTGCCAGATACTATTTGAAAGAAGCAAAACAAAGTTGACATAATTCGGTCTATACTTTAATAAAAGTTTCAATTTGAGTTTTATATCAACTACTTTGAATTCTTCCTACCTGTAAATGAGTCATTTTGTTCAAATACACAGCAATTTCAGCTCTTTTTTCATTCATGCATCTTAAACTGGTAAAAATATACAGAATAACGTTTCTGATAACATCAAGAAGTTTGCACTTTCTGCGTTTAATAAGGTTGATGAGATATTTACATTAAATATATATTTATTAATACATTAATACATTAGTGTATTAATGTTAGTAGAAATGTTAATTAGAATAAATTTTGAATGGATATAGGACGAATTTTAGATCAAACACAAAACTAGGCCGTAGTTATTTTTAATCAATTTAAAACGTTCCTTTTGGAATTACATTTGAACAGACCTAGCGGTAAAAAAATTCTGGAGTTACTGTGGTAAATATTGCAAATATTTGTTTTCCGGAAAACACAAATTTTTGAATATAAAATCTACAATCCTAAGATATAGTGGTCATCTCGTTTATGCCACTAATATGTTTATTAAAATTTAAATCCTTTTCTATAGAAAAATGACCAACCAAACAAAATCGAGAGTCTTACAGAAATGTCAAAACATTACCAACAATCATAGTTAAAGCGGATCTACCTTGGTTGTGAAACATTATGACGTTGGAATTTTTTTTTGTTAATCTGTAGCGAATATAAAATCAATTAACTGATAGCAAAATGGTTGTGATAAACGAATTTTTGTAATCTTTAATCTTTGATATTATAAAGTACACATTAGATCATTGTACAATTATCATTTGTTTTTAGCGGGAATATGAGATTATATCTGGCACTTTTCATTTGCTACTGTTGCTAGCTTATTTTTGGAACCAGAGCATGCATCTCGTCCGGGAAGTAACAACCAATGCCTTACTCTTGAAACTTTTGTAGTCGAAAAGAAAGCTTTGAAACGAGAAATTCGGCAGGAACATCTTGATTCTGACCAAACAATTAGTGTGTTAACCTCACAGCTGCAGAAAAAAAAATTGTCCGCCCTTGAGGAAGTAATTGAGAAAGTCAATCATGAAAACGAATCTTCCTTGTCGTTTGATGAATTGGAAATGAGTTACCGCGAACTTGCCTACAATTACACGATGACGGAAGAAAAACTTCGAGACGTTATAAATGAAAATAAAATGAAAGACAACCAAATTACCAGCTTAGTTAATGCTACGTTAGAACTGAAAAAGGAATTATCTGATCTCAAAAATACAAAAGCAAGACCTACAAGTGCTTCAGCAGCAGATGAATTCAATGCAGCAACAAATCAGTTTGCTGACCAGTAACCAGAATGCACGTAATCAGGACTTCCTTGCTTTGCATAATATTACTATGGGTTCTAATGCAAAGATTATGAATCAATTGCAAAGTGTCGACGCAAATACTACAAACAAGTTGAAACATCTTGATTCAAAGATGATGAATCAGTTACATGCTTTTGAAAGAAATCAAAATGTATCTGCTACTGCGATAGATTAAAAAATTGTGGCCTTGCAGAAACAAATATCTGAAAACAACAAAAAAGGTAAGAATTTGTTTTCAGTTTTTCATGCTTTTGTTATTACAAACAATTAATTCATAATTCATAAAAAGTATATTGTCACAAAAAATACAATAAATGCTGGGAGACTGTAACACAAAGTGGTTCCGCCCATTGTCCCTCGTCTAATACCCTGAGGTTATTGTCAACTCTGTCGCCCAGTATCTCCGAGTTGCCTTAAAAGAACAATTTAGCAATATCTGACTTAAAACAATATGTAAAACAAAATAGTGAAAACTTGTGGCCTGAAATTTATTTTCATGCTCTTCAGCAATGCATTTTCTATTTTGCCTGTCACATCTTTCTCTTCCATATTTTCATATTCGTGATTTGATCTTTTTCTGAACTGAAAAGAAATTTGCCGTAAAAATATCAATCGACAGAACTCAGATTAAGGTGTCTTTGATAATAATTGCCTATTATAGAAACTTATATACAATTTCTGTTTTTTATAAACCTTTTTTCCATGTTTAATGAAGCGCAAAAGTGAACTTGAAAATTTTAGGATTTTACATAGAAATGATAGGGAAAATGACCTTATCAAGGGATGGCTGTTAAAATTTATTCTGACCTTGTTTATACTTTGTGTGTACTTTTAAATAATTGTATTGTTAGCATAAAATAAATAAAAGTAAGGGGTCACAACTGAAATAAGAGAGATAAATTATGAAACGTATATATTTATGAAATCCTATTATCAATTTATCTCCCTTGCGTTATTTCTATTTAATTTAAATCCAGCAAACAAATTGGAGATCATGTGTTTTATTTTAATTCTTTTAATAAAACAACGGCAGTAGAATACCGAAGGAACAAAGCACAAAATTATACAAATCAAAGTCCGGAGACAAGGCAAAAGCAAGAACACCAAAAGACGGAAGACCAAAGACACCACATGACCACAAAACACACAAACATTACATATACAACACAAAAAACTAAAGCCCTAACAGTGTGAACTCTCAAAAAACAAGAGTGACATCAGGTGCTCCGGAAGGGTAAGCATGTCCTGCTCTGTGCACAGCACCCGTCACACTGTCAATGGGTCAATCCAGGGTAAAGTCAAAACCGGTAATGTCAAATCCGGGAAGACGCCAATCTAGCCGAAAATGTCAGTTTTTATTTGTGACACTGACATTTCATATCTATCTATGATGTCGTGGTGACGGCCATAGAATTTCTGAAGAGACGAAAGTAACAAAGGCTGAACATATCATAAAACATTACAACATTACAACATAAAAATGTTGTAAATGGGATAAGGAAAAAAAGTTATATGCTCTGGAATTTTCAGTATATTTATATATTACTTTGTCAACTTTGATAATGTTTGCAACTTGAATAATCAAGTATTGTACAAAATGGCGTAATGTGTGAAATAATCAAAATAGACAAACTGTCAATGATTCTGATTTAATTAACCTATGATTACGTTTTTCAACAGTATCTGTATTTATCTATAAGTTGCACTATCAATAAATATGATTTTTTTCTTTCAGTTGCACTCACGGCATGTGTGGTTTCACAAAAAATTTCCACCGGACCCGTTATTTTTCCTACTATAACAATAAGCATTGGAATAAACAACATCGAGTTTTTCAGATTAACGGGAAAATTCAAAGTTACAATAAGTGGCTTATATTTCGTTTCAGC
>MJUU01006163.1:6045-19463 GCA_002080025.1 Modiolus philippinarum | reverse complement strand
TTTTGTCAGGTGAGCGATACAGGCTCAGTGTCTGAGCCTCTAGTTTCTATCAATCACAATTTCATCTCAGTGTGTTGTAAGGGGTTTTTTGTGCTTGTTGATATCAACTTTTTGTTTGATTTTTACTTTGCACCACAGTGCATATAATTTTATTAGCTCACCTCACAAAGTGAGGGGCTTATATGATACCCCTAGCATCCACGTCGGCTTCCGCGTCTGGTTAGGAAGAATGGTTAAGGTCCATTCCTGCTTACTGACATGCCCCACATACAACTATATTGGTATGCCTGATACACTTTGGGATGACGACTGGAGTGCATGCTTCGGATGCTGTCTCTGACCTACATTTTAGGCATGAGTGACTTGGTTAGGTAGAATGGTTAAAGTCGATTCCCGCTTACTGACATGGCCCACATCAACCATACTGGTATGTATAATGCGTTTTGGGATGACAACAACAATGCATGCTTCGGATGCTGTCTCTGACCTACATTTTACACATGAGCGACTTGGTTAGGTAGAATGGTTAAAGTCCATTCCCGCTTACTGGCAGGCCCACATCAACCATATTGGTATCTATGATGCATTTTGGGATGACAACAACAATGCATGCTTTGGATGCTGTCTCTGCCCTACATTTTACGCATGAGCGACTTGGTAAGGTAGAATGGTTAAAGTCCATTCCCGCTTACTGACATGGCCCACATCAACCATACTGGTATGATGATGCATTTTGGGATTACAACAACAATGCATGCTTCTGATGCTGTCTTTGACCTACATTTTATGCATGAGCGACTTGGTTAGGTAGAATGGTCAAAGTCCATTCCCAATTACTGACATGGCCCACATCAACCCTACTGGTATGCATGATTCATTTTGGGATGACAACAACAATGCATGCTTCGGATGCTGTCTCTGACCTACATTTTACACATGAGTGACTTGGTTAGGAAGAATGGTTAAAAGTCCATTCCTGCTTACTGACATGGCCCACATCAACCATTTGGTATCTATGATGCATTTTGGGATGACAACAACAATGCATGCTTCGGATGCTGTCTCTGACCTACATTTTACGCATGAGCGACTTGGTTAGGTAGAATGGTGAAAGTCCATTCCTGCTTACTGACATGGCCCACATCAACCATTTCGGTATCTATGATGCAATTTGGGATGACAACAACAATAAATGCTTCAGATACGGACTGTAAACTACAATTTATGCATGACTGAATCTGTTAAAAAAAATGATTGTAGTCCATATCTGTTTACTGACATGTGCAACGTGTGACAATGCTGCGCAACGAGGTGAGCTCAGCAGGCTGTGGCTGCTTTCTATGTTGTTGATACAGTGGTATCCTTTTATCCATGTGTGTTTTCCTTGCTAGAAAAGTGAAGAAGTGTGAGTTTTCAGTAATGTTTCAAACTTATTTCAGTATAATTGCTTAATCAAATATTGATATACAAAATGTACATCTGTGAACAGTTCAGCCACTGGAATAGGCCACTGATGTCTGCATGGTTTGGAATGGAAAAGAAGATATTGCCAGCCTTAAGTATTGTGTCTAGAAATGTTTTTCTAATAAGTTGCGTAAAATGAAAATTTGTAAGATTCGAAAATCGAATGATGGAGTAATGTCAATTTCTTCAAATTTTGTTCTTAATTCCTTAAGTTATATATGCTTTTAGAATTTAACATGAAAAATGAGTTAACGGGGAAAATATTTTATATCAAATGATATGGAAAAAGACCGAGGAGTCTTCATATCTGACATATTGTCCAACATCAACAATGGGAACTACCTTTAAAATGCAAGACACTGTTTGGTTGCTATTGTTCGCAGGGTATAAATTTTAAGACGACAAGCACGAAAATTAATACCTGCCAAAATTTAACTGTAAACCTAAATATATATGAACATTATGACTTTAACTTAAAATCCACGAATAAAAACCCCTGCGAATAAATCTGACACTGAAAACGACAAGAATTTTGTACCGCAAATAAGGGGATGGATATCTTATCAGTCTTCACAAAGTACTTTCAAATACAGTCGAACTTCAATGTCTTGAACATCCAAGGAACAGATGAAAATAGTTTGGGCAAAGAGGGGTGTTTCAGCTATCAAAGTCCAACTATGTTTAAAGTTGAGCAAAGGGAACCAAAACTGGGTGCGAGACATCAGTTTCTCACCCTACCTGTAGTGCTTTCTATGTACCAAAACCCGGGTGAGATTTTTCGGTCTCACCCATGGGCAAGACTAACTACACACACTTTTTCCCTCAAAATTACGGTCAAATCAAACACGGGTATGTATGCAAGACAAGGTTAATATCACACACCTGCGGGCAAGATTAGGTAGTCTCTGACTTAGCGAAGCATCGCCAGAGACAACCTTAATCTTGCCCTTGAGTGTGTGAGATTTCCACGTGTTAGATTCATATTGGCATTCAAGTTATTTCAGTTTGAGTAATCAAAGTTCAAATGTATATATGATACTTGTTTTGTATTTTGTTTTCCTCTGCCCATCAATTTTTGAGAAGAAAAATTTATACAGTCGAACTTTGATGGCTCGAATACCCAAGGGACAGATGAAAACAGTTTCGAGCCAAAGGGGTGTCGGAAATATCGAGGTCAAACTACAGTCGAACTTCAATGGCTCGAACAACCAAGGGAACAAAAAAAAAAACAGTTCGAGAAAGAGGGGTGTTTGAGCTATCGAGGTCGAACTGTGTTTAAATTCGAACATAGGGTCTAGAAAAAGGGTTCAAGATGTCCATGGTGTTCGAGTTATTGTAGTTTGAGCCATCAAAGTTCCACTGTATGTTTAAATTTGGACAAAGGGACCATAAAAGGGGTTCGAGGCAGCCATGATGTTCGAGTTATTGCAGTTCGAGCCATCGAGGTTCTACTGTATGTTTAAATTTGGACAAAGGGGCTATAAAAGGGGTTCGAGGCAGCCATGATGTTCGAGTTATTGCAGTTCGAGCCATCAAGGTTCCACTGTATGTTTAAATTTGGACAAAGGGACCATAAAAGGGGTTCGAGGCAGCCATGATGTTCGAGTTATTGCAGTTCGAGTCATCAAAGTTCCACTGTATGTTTAAATTTGGACAAAGGGACCATAAAAGGGGTTTGAGGCAGCCATGATGTTCGAGTTATTGCAGTTCGAGTCATCAAAGTTCCACTGTATGTTTAAATTTGGACAAAGGGACCATAAAAGGGGTTCAAGGCAGCCATGATGTTCGAGTTATTGTAGTTCGAGCCATCGAAGTTCTACTGTATGTTTAAATTTGGACAAAGGGACCATAAAAGGGGTTCAAGGCAGCCATGATGTTCGAGTTACTGCAGTTCAAGCCATCAAAGTTCCACTGTATGTTTAAATTTGGACAAAGGGACCATAAAAGTGGTTCGAGGCAGCCATGATGTTCGAGTTACTGCAGTTTGAGCCATCAAAGTTCCACTGTATGTTTAAATTTGGACAAAGGGACCATAAAAGGGGTTCGAGGCAGCCATGATGTTCGAGTAATTGTAGTTTGAGCCATCGAGGTTCCATTGTATGTTTAAATTTGGACAAAGGGACCAAATATTAAAAGGGGTTCGTGGCAGCCATGATGTTCCAGTTATTGTAGTTCAAGCCATTGAGGTTCCACTGTATGTTTAAATTTGGACAAAGGGACCATAAAAGGGGTTCAAGGCAGCCATGATGTTCGAGTTATTGCAGTTCGAGTCATCAAAGTTCCACTGTATGTTTAAATTTGGACAAAGGGACCATAAAAGGAGTTCGAGGCAGCCATGAATTGTTCCAGTTATTGTAGTTCGAGCCATCGAAGTTCTACTGTATGTTTAAATTTGGACAAAGGGACCATAAAAGGGGTTCGAGGCAGCCATGATGTTCCAGTTATTGTAGTTCGAGCCATCAAAGTTCCACTGTATGTTTAAATTTGGACAAAGGGACCATAAAAGGGGTTCGTGGCAGCCATGATGTTCCAGTTAATGTAGTTTAAGCCATCAAAGTTCTACTGTATGTTTAAATTTGGACAAAGGGACCATAAAAGGGGTTCCAGGCAATCATGATGTTCCAGTTATTGAAGTTCGAGCCATCAAAGTTCCACTGTATGTTTAAATTTGGACAAAGGCACCATAAAAGGGGTTCGAGGCAGCCATGATGTTCCAGTTATTGTAGTTTGAGCCATGGAGGTTCCACTGTATATTTAAATTTGGACAAAGGGACCATAAAAGGGGTTCGTGGCAGCCATGATGTTCGAGTTACTGCAGTTCGAGCCATCAAAGTTCTTCTGTATGTTTAAATTTGGATAAAAGGGACCATAAAAGGGTTCGAGGCAGTCATGATGTTCGAGTTATTGCAGTTCGCGCCATCAATGTTCTACTGTATGTTTAAATTTGGACAAAGGGACCATAAAAGGGGTTCGAGGCAGCCATGATGTTCGAGTTATTGCAGTTCGAGCCATCAATGTTCTACTGTATGTTTAAATTTGGACAAAGGGACCATAAAGGGGGTTTGAGGCAGTCATGATGTTCCAGTTATTGTAGTTCGAGCCATCAAAGTTCTACTGTATGTTTAAATTTGGACAAAGGGACCATAAAAGGGGTTCGAGGCAGCCATGATGTTCGAGTTATTGCAGTTCGAGCCATCGAGGTTCCACTGTATATTTAAATTTGGACAAAGGGACCATAAAAGGGGTTCGAGGCAGCCATGATGTTCCAGTTATTGCAGTTCGAGCCATGGAAGTTCTACTGTATCTTCATTCCTAAGAATATTGCGGATATTAGTTTAAGACACTTCATATTGGAATACTAACTTGTAAGTTTATAATGAGGCAAAAACTCTCCAATATTTTTTCGGAAGAGTTTCCTTAATCTAACTTAACTATCATGTTCTTGTGCATGTGAACAATTATTTGTAAATCAAAAACAAAAACACACAAAACCAGAAATCTTCAAAGAATTTCTCTGGTTTAAAAACAGGATGGAACAGAAGTTTTTATTGGAATTTGTAAATTATAGAAATTATTAAAATTTTTCTTCTTTTAATGATTTGATCTTTCAATCATGACTTGTATTGATTTTTATATTTCTCAATTAAATTGAAGTTTTTTAAGTTGTCAAAACATGAGATCAATCCTATTAAGTAGTCAGAGGAAAAATTCTCTAATCTCTATATAGAGTTTTCAGATTTCTTGACCAAGATGGACTTCAATGAATGTTCCCAATGAAGTAAAAAAAATTGATCTTTTTGAATTTCTTCTATGCTGAATAAGATTCTCAGTATTTTGTATTCATTTATTGAAGTTTTTAAGACTCAGAATCCACAACCTAAAACATATTTTTTCTATAAATGTGCACAGCTGGGGTAATTATTATATAAATTTTCAAATTTACAAGCCCTGGCAACATTGGCAAGTATTTAACCCAGTTGTAATGAAGTTGAAACCGTTTATTGGCAAGCCCAGTGGTGTTCGGGAGAGCCTGATGGAAAGTGTCAATCATTGGTCAACTCAAAAGGTTTACATTAAATTCAAATGAAACTTGGATATTTGTTTAGTACCAGGAGGGGAAAACCCTTTCCAGGTTGGAGAAAGTAGGTCAAGATCATGGTTACCAAAAATATATGGAAATTATAGAAAAATTTGGTGTCCGTATGATAACTCGAAAAGTTTCCATTTATTAAATTGAAACCTGGATGTATTGTTTTATAGACCCTTTTCATTTTTTGAGAAGTAGGTCAAAAGGTCAAGGTCAAAGTGACCTAAAGTAGATTGAAAATTTCAGAAAAAAATTGTTTTCAGATGTTAACTCGGTCAATTAAAAAAATTTAGTCTCTGAAACCACTAATCCAATTTGAACTAAATTTGTTCACAAAAGTTCTATAAAACTTGTGTCTTTCTTTGGCAGCCATGGTCCATATGAGTCTTGAGAGCCTCTTTTTCAGGACTGGCTTTTTTTATGTCCAGCCCATGGATGTTGAAGGGGCATTTAGTGTAATAGGAAAAATGAAAGGATATGGAGTGAATGTACATGTGACAAAAACGCACACGATACATAGAAAACTCCAGTTTATCAAGGACAGGGCTTTTATTCCTGTCTACATCTTGATGTCCCCTGAAGGTCTTCAACTAGAGGTAAACAATATTCACCCCCTCAAGCGAGATCAAGAAGGCCCCTAGCGTGCACTTAAGCGGTAACTTTAGTGTAACCCTTGTCCGTATTCTGTACATCTGCCTGTCTGTATGTCCTTATATTCATACACCCATATGTCCTGTAAAGGTTTGCATCAAGTAACTTTCTACGAACCTGTAAGATAGTAGGTCAGAAGGTATATCTTTGATAGTTCAGTTGAACTTTGATAGCTCAAACACCCAAGGGCCCAATGAAAACAGTTTGAGCTAAAAGGGTTTCAAGCTGTTAAGATCAAACTATGTTTAAATTTGAGCAAATGGGGAACAAAAAGGGTTTGAGACATCCGTAGTGTTTCAACCATTGTACATTGATCCATCCAAGTTCAGCTGTACATGACTCATATCATTACAATCTTTTTATGCCCCCGCGAAGAAAAGTCGGGGGGCATATTGTTTAACCCTTGTCCGTTGGTCTGTATTAATGAAAAACACAACTATTGATGTTTTTTAGAAAGTTTGCAAACTAATTCCAACTACTTGAAAGGAATCTAACTTACAATAAGTAGATGTGCACATACATATCTTTTGGAATATTCAAAAATGGCTGCGGTTGCCATGGAAACTGAAACATTGAAGTGCTTCAAATTTGTTGAAACTTTCCAAGAAAGATGTCTAGCACACATAGAAATGATTTTGGGTCTCAGAATTTTAAAAATGGCTGCCGTTGCCATAGAAACTAGAAAAAGGCAGGAAAATTCAAAGTGCCTCAAAATGGATGATACTTTACAGGAAGATTGCCTAACACCCATAGAATTGATTTTAGGGCTCGGAACTTCCCTTTTATTTATTTTGGAAAAAGGGGAGGTATATCATTGTGTCCATACTTGTACTGTGTCGACACACGCTTAAATTTGCTTTTGCCATATTGATTATGGGCCCAATGAGCAGGGGCATAATTGGTTGCCATTCAGCGACAGCTCTAGTTAGTCCTTGAGTCAGGCCTGCATGATTTAGCTGAAAAACTGCTGACTTGAGGTAAAACAGTTCATCATCCATTCAAGTTGGAAGTCCCTCGGGAGACATCAAGATGTAGACAGGAATAAAAGCCCTGTCCTTGATAAACTGGAGTTTTCTATGTATCGTGTGCGTTTTTGTCACATGTACATTCACTCGAAATCCTTTCATTTTTTTCTATCTACCAATATTTTTACTATGATTTAAATGTAATAAATATTGCTCACCCATTTGTTAGTGTACAAATTTATTTTACTCCATGATATTTTGAAACCACAAATTGTCCCATGACATGGTGACACAATGGTGCATGTCAACCTGTCAATTATTTTGATTTAGATGATCTTTATGTCTTTCCGTTATTTCAAAATAGAATTATAAATTATGCATTTGTTTTCTTTTGTGTCGTTTAATGAATTCAAATTTCTGAGAATTTTTACAATATGTGAAATTTTTGAATTATGCATGTTATAAATATTCTTTAATTGGTAGAACTTACGTAAGCACCGAAGTGACTTTTTTTCAAAGATACATGTATATCATGCTCATTTTGTTTAATTGAAATCGGTGATTGGTAAAAGTCATGTAGACACACAAAAACAGATGTGATTAAAGGGATACTTAAAGATATTCAAAGACATTTTAAGGAAGAAATAGCATTTAAATTTGCACAATATATTTGCTAAAAGGAAGAATATCGAAATTAAAGAAAAAGAGTCAAAGCAGATTAAAGGAATCTTTTTGACAGATCTTCGTCCTGACTAAGGTTAAATTAAGGACAAGTAAAAAGGCACTCATAGAAAATATGACATTGAAGACAATTACATAACAGCACCGCATTCTTAGTACAACATGTATATAGATTTTACAACTGCATTGAGGAAAATACGACATTTCTATGTTGTTAAATTTTTAACTAATGTTAAAGTACTATTGCTCATGGGGGTCATGTGAAGTTGTGCACCTGATATGTAAATCTTTGGTTTAACAGATTTTAGAGGTTCACAGAGCCAAAATAGATCATTTGTTTATCTGGTTTGTTAATCACAACTCCATCATACCATGGAGGTATAATCATAGAAGGAGTAACAACAACACGGCTTCAATCGTTCCATCTGCGATGCTGCCAGTATTACGATAGCTCGCTAATTTATCATGTTAATTAGAACTCGGCATGTGATCGATTCGAACAGAGACTGCTTCGAAGAGTTGAAATGTTCGGTAGTTCAAGCATCCTATAATTTTAAGTAGTCGTAAATACAAAAGACAAAAGAGAAAATTTTATTAAAAATCAAATGCTTAACACTACTACGATCGCAAAATGTATCAGATGTATAATAATGATTAAAAGGAGAAAACTGAAATTTAAATAATGTCTCCGACTGGCAATAATAAATAGATCGTGCAAGTCAGAGAGAGACATACAAACATGTAATTAATTGTCCATGTGCTAGTTAAGTTGAAAAGAACTTTGAGCATTTTAAGAGGAGTTGTTGGTAATGCAGCATTGAGGACGTCTTTTGCACGTGGTCACACATTATAAAATTCAGACGTTAGAATTCTGCTCCCGCAGAAAAAATACCAGTATTTCTATCCCTTTCCTTAAAAAATCCATTGCATGTTCTGAATTTATTTTCCTCTTGACTTTTCTTTTTAAAGGACAAAACAGACGGGGTGCATTTTAAAGTTGGGACTATGTAACTCAAGTATGTGCTATTTTACAGAAATGAGTGAAACGGAATTCAAAAATTAAACGAAATGAGCTTTTTAGTTTCATTAAAATCCTTCCCAAAAAGGATAGTTATACATCATGTACATGTAATATGAAATCTCCCTCGAAATTTTGGACGAATATAGTTCAATATGAATTGTTATGACCTCAAATACTTTTGACGCCGTATATATATATTTAAAAATTAAATAGATGTTGATTGAAAAAAGATAAACCGGTAATAACTGATAAGTTTTGTTTATAATAAAACGGATTAAATATTGTAAGAAATAGTGGCAATCTGATGAAATGGCATCCACATGTTTCACAATTGGAATCTCGATAAAATAGTCGAATTTCAAACACAAAATACAACTCTCTGGCAGTATCCAGCAAATACTTTATAAACATTAGGCGAATCCGCATTTCACGCTCTTTTTTAGCCCATTTTTTCAACATCCGCTCTTGACCGGAACATACAGAATTTTTAGTTTAAAGTGAACTGCATAAAAAGTTAAAACGGCCAACCGGCCATTTTTTAATGTTCTAATTCCCGTAAATCTGGACCGATTTCGAAGATTTTTACACCATTAAATTTCTAACAATCAATGGAATGTACCTGTAACAACAACGACACCTTTGAAATGTAGTGCCAGATTCCCTGTTGTGTACTTTACTTATCAGACAAGGTAATAAAACACGTGATTTACTTGATAACCAAGATGACCACCACAACTGCGGCATCGCAGATGGTCACCAAAGGGGTGCTGTAAAATTGATGCTAATTAGATAAATCCCATATCTTTACTATAGGGCTCTGCAGGTCATAAATAAGTGATAATTTTCTGTTGTTACTCCTTCTATGATTATACCTCCATGATCATACAGGATATATTGTTTGTCTGATCAAGTTGTGCAACTGATATGAAAAATTTTGATTGTATAGATATTGAGGTTCACTGAGTCAAAGTAGCTCATTTGTTTAATATGTTTGTTTATTTGCGACTCCTTCGAAACTTTAAGTCATATTCCACCCAAACTTCTGGATATGCTGTTCACCTGATATAATTGTACAACTGATTATGAAATATTTAGATTTTACAGATTTTAGAGGTTCACTATGCCAAAGTATTTTGTTTGTTTATTAGATTTGTTTATCTGCAACTTCTTCAAACCATCTGTCAGATTCAAACCAAATTTTCAGTTTTCACTGATTACCATGCAGATCTGGTTAAGCATATTATACTTGAAATTTTGTTTTAACAGATTTTAGAGGTTTGCTAAGCAAATCATTCAATTTGTTAATCTGCAAGTCCTTCAAAACTGTAATTCATATTCTAGATGAATTATTAGATAGTATCTAATAGTACCTTATCTACATGTACCTGATACTGTGAAAGCATTGTTCGTGGGGTTCTAATTTTCGTGGATATCGTGGTTCCCTTAAACCACAAAATTAAGTTCTCAATGAAATGCATTTTTCCATTGAGTTTTAATGCATAGAATTCGGAACGGTGAATTTAAGTTCCCACAAAATAGTAATTTTTATGAAAACCACGAAAATTGATGTCAACAAATAAAAATACTTCCACAGTACCTAAAGTTTGAACTTTATAGATTTCAGAGGTTGGCTCTTCTGTAGTGCAGGCAACAAAAAAGTGTTCCATGGAACACTTTTCAATGGTTAAGCTCTTTCACCTGCTCTTGAAAAATATTTATCAATCTTAAGAAAACTTTGAATCATTGAATGGATAATGATTCAATGCAGAGCACGGCCTTTCCTTGATGTTTTCCTAATCACCTTCAGAAATTAATTACATATGATCATCAACGTTACTTGGTATTTGTAACAATATTTATGATTTTTTTGGAACCTTAATAGGAAATGAATCAATGGCCAGCAACGCCTAAATTTTAATGATGGCCTCATTAAATACTTTTCAACTAGTAATTAAATAGGACCATCCGAGTTCATTGGCTCTTGTAACAATATTTATGAATCTTACGAAATTTTGATCAGAAAATGATATCTTTGTTAGCAATGTTTTACCTTGATGACCTCATTATCACTTTCAGAAAGTAATTAAATACGACCATCAGCGTTTATCAATCTACCTGTAAAGTTAAGTATCCATTATAAAGATTTAGTTCTTGTTGGAACGGACAATAACGGAAACAAAACATCATTTAATGTGGATACCTAATCATGATAGAAACACAGATTGTCAAGAAGAATTTAACACACTTTCTTATTAAATTCGCCGTTGCTATGGAGACTAATAATTAATGGAGACAATGATTTCTTTGTCCACACGTCTTTGATCAAACGATGTTATAAACTGTTTGTCATATTGACATCTGATTGGTCGAATCGGTTATGAAATTGACATCTATATGACGATACCTGTTAATGGTAGATGCTTCTTGTCTTAGTTGAAGATTATAGCAGACGATTGTTATTTTATAAGAATGAAATGTCTTGTCAATTTTCAAATGAAAATCATGATTTATGGTTTAAAAAAGTTGATGTCTGGGATTGGTAAATGCATGTAAAAAATAGATATGTAAACTCAGTATCTGATAAAAGGTTTACTTGATCCTTTCTATTTTCGAAACTGTTCCATCAATGAACAATTTTGTGGTAGTTTGGTATGATGCAGTGGTCAGCATCTGTGGCCAGTAAAACTAGTTCTAGTAGACAGATCGTTCTCAAAGTATATAAAAGTATGATGTTTCTTGGCACAGGGGTAAGTCCCCATTTTGATGTTGAAATCCTTGCCCCCCTGTTTAAGAAAAAGGGTTAAATTGAGTGTTTCACATATTGGGCTACAATCATCATTATTTATCAAATTTTGTTGGGAGTTTCTTTCAGTGTGAAAATTTCCAATCTGGTACAGTATATTGGGTTATTTACGCGTCGGCCTTTGTTCGCGATTTTGGTATGAAACAAGGTAGGTATTTATTCGCTGTGTTTATAGTTGGTGTTTTACAGTTTCCTGTAAAGTATTTGAATGGGCAATGACATTTACGCGGAGGTTAATTTTCGCGCTAGATTGCCGACCGCGAAAATAGTGAAAATAACCCGATATATGGTATGTCAGTGCATTTCAAGTGGCATTTACCATTCATTAGATTTGAGATAATAGGCCCAAAAGTGACACATTTTTTAAGTTTTATTTTTTAGGAAATTTAGCCCAATTTGATGCAGCTTTCTGCAAATAAACATAGCACTGCACCATCAGAATTTGGTAACTTGTTTCCTTTCCAAGCTATGAAGGGTCAAACTGAGTTAAAATTGCAATCATGCAGATTACATGAAATTTTTATTTTTCATTGGATTTCCAAGGGATTTTTCTGTGGATTCCTTTTGTTGTAAGCTTTCATCAGTATGTCAATAGGTTTGGCATAGCTCTTAACCGTTTCGAAGCTAAAGGGGTCAAAGGGGGCAAAAATTGCAATTCTTATAAATATGTTAAATATGCATTTTTCTGCAGATTTTGATAGGATTTTTTTCTTTGGATTCTTGTTGTAGGTTTTAAGTGGTATGTCAACAGATGTGGCGTACAACTTACTGTTTCTGAGTTAAACTAGGTCAGAGGGGCCAAAGTTGCAATTTATCAAAATATGTGAAATCTTTATTTTTCATTGGGTTTCAACAATATTTTTATGCCCTCGCGATGATAAGTCAGGGGGCATATTGTTTTACCCCTGTCCGTCTGTCTGTCCGTCCATGCATCCGTCCGTCTGTTGTCCGTCCGTCCGAGGGGGGTACATGGTTTGTCCGCGCAACTCCTCCTACAGTTTTTATGTTAGAAAGTTTTTATTTTGCAGATCATTTGTACATATATTAAAGATGTGCATGTGATAAGGATTTTGATTTTGTGCATTTTTGTCAAAAATATAGATTGTTGAACTTAGTCATTTTTGGTGATTTTTCATAGAGGGAACATAGTTTGTCCGTGCAACTCCTCCTACAGTTTGATGCTAGGAAGTTTTTATTTTGCAGATCTTTTGTACCTATATTGAAGATGTGCATGTGGTAAGGATTTTGATTTTGGTTAATTTTTGTTTAAATTATACATTGTTGAACTTCGTCAATTTTTGGTGATTTAGTAATAGGGGGTACATAGTTTGTCCACACAACTCCTCCTACAGTTTTTATGCTAGGAAGTTTTTATTTTGCAGATAATTTGTACTTATATTGAAGATGTGCATGTGGGAGGATTTTGATTTTGATGCATTTTTTGGCAAAAATACACATTGTTGAACTTAGTCATTTATTGGGTAAATTATTAATAGAGGGTACACAGATTGTCCGCACAACTCCTCCTAGAGTTTTGATGCTAGGAAGCTTTTATTTTGCAGTTCATTTGTACCTATATTGAAGATGTGCATGTGGTATGTATCTTGATTTCGGTTCATTTTTTTTTAAAATATACACTGTTCAACTTTTAATTTTTTGGTGATTTAGTAATAGAAGGTACAAAGTTAATCTGTGCAACCTAGAATAACATGTGTTTAGTGGGGGCATCATATGTGTCTTACAGAC
>MJUU01006162.1:0-28807 GCA_002080025.1 Modiolus philippinarum | reverse complement strand
AGGCTGTGAGGTCCATGATTCTTAAACGAATCAGTCAGCTACGAGGGTCAATGAGAACTAAAGCATCATCCATTTCCAAAGATGCCGATCCGGCAAGATACTTGTCCTCCATTAATGACAAATATGTCGTTGTTCCGGCAGAAAAGGCCCCTAATAACATCATTTTCATTTGTAAAAATTATTACATCGATTGTTCAAAGAAAAAACTAGGCATTGGCAATACCCAGGGCAATCCAATCTACACAGCTACTACTCTGTCTAAGGAGGAGATATTGCAGAACCATAGATCTGTTTTGCTTTCCTTTGGGATTTCAACCAAAGATGAAGACACTGATCTCCCATCCTTGTACTGGGTTCCAAAATTACACAAATGCCCATACAAACAACGGTACATCGCTGGATCTGCTAAATGTTCTACAAAACCTATTTCTAATCTATTAACATCCATCTTGACAGCCGTGAAAGAGGGTCTTCAAAAATATTGTGATACTACCTTTTCAAGATGTGGTGTAAATGAAATGTGGATATTAAAAAAAAACTAAGGATCTGCTTGACATCTTAAAATCGAGATCATCATCACACTGTAACAGCATTAAAACTTTTGACTCCACGCTTTATACTACAATTCCTCATGGACAACTGAAATGACGGCTGAAAGATTTAATTTATAGATGTTTCTCCCACAAGAACGACGAACGAAGATATAAGTATATTGTTATAGGCAGAGAACAAGCATACTTTGTGAAATACGACTCAGAATCACAGAAAAAATATACAGAGGAAGAAGTGATTAAAATGATAAGAGTATCTGATCGATAATATATTTGTCCAGTTTGGAGGACTTGAATTTCAACGGACTATCAGAATTCCAATGGGCACAAACTGTGCACCTTTTTTAGCCGATCTATTTCTCCACTCATATGAAACTGAATTCATCGAAGGGCATCTTCAAAATAAAGAAAAAAAACTTGCCCAGTCCTTTAATTACAGCTTCCGTTATAGATGATATTTTATCGCTAAACAACCATCGCTTTGGTAATTTTCTCCATCTTTTCTATCCAAAAGAGCTCGAAATTAAGGATACTACAGATACTTCATCATCAGCCTCGTTCCTTGACCTTCATCTTGAAATTGACAAAGAGGTATACTACTAACTAGGCTATATGACAACCGTGATGACTTCACTTTTCCAATAGTCAACTTCCCTTTTCTTTAATTTGTAGCAGCATTCCAAAAGCACCGGCATATGGAGTTTACATCTCCCAACTTATTCGATACTCAAGAGCCTGCGGTCGATACAGTGACTACCTTGATAGAGCTCGGTTGCTTGCAAATAGGCTACTTAAGCAAGGGTATGTTACCCATAACTTGAGGTCATAACTACAGAAGTTTTACGGTCGACATCACGATCTTGTGGACGGCTGGTGTCTTATAAGAAGCAGGAAATGCTTACTCTACCGGTGCACCTGATCTCACCTATGGTTTTTTATTTGGTCAGTGTTGTTCATTTTTGTATATGTGTGTGTCTTCATTTTCTTTTCTGTGCCGTGCTCATGTTATGTCTTTGTTTCTTTGTTTTTCCGACGTTGCCATTGGCCTTGGATTGTTCGATTTAGACTGACGGTTCCGTTCTCACTTACTTTACACTTACTTCAAGTAGAAAAATGATTTAAACACAATTGAATTAAAGTAACACGAGAATCTCTTATAAAGTAAGTTTAATTTGAGTTTAGTTATTAACTGTCTTTGAGTTTCGGTGTTTTGACTATCATAAACGGTACGGGAACAACAAAACTACATCAACTTATCTTTTTAGTAGCTTTAATTCCAATTTCGTAACTAAAATTGAATTCAAATTAGAGAAAAACTTTTTTGCGGTTCGTGTTTTACTGATATGAACATACAGCTCAATATAGATATGATACATTTATATGTGCATTTATATGACTATCCAATAGTTGACAGAATTTTTTTTCACTTTCTGACATAATTACATGTATCGTGACCACATGAAATATTTATGTATGTGTTAAGGATACATATATAGGATATACAAAGTAAATATGAGATATGAGATATGTATTGTTATCTTCAGTAGTGAATGTATGATGGCGTCTATACGTGACAAAGTTACTATCATTACTGGTAAGTTTAATGTCACATGATCCATAGACTGATTTGAAAAAAAATAAGTTATCATTTCTTTTTTAGTAATGTCTTCCCATAAACCATGCGGTGGTCAAGGATACTTAGTCTGTTTTGAATGTATCAGACATTGTCAGTGGTTTAAAGTTGTCTGCCAAATTATGTATATGTTCCAGACCATACGCGTACGGTCCGGACCGTATGCGTATACTCATATGGTCCGACCGTACGCGTATGGTCGGACCATACGCATACAGTCGGACCGTATGAGTATACGTGTACAGTCTGCTACGAGCTGGACCATACGTGTATATTTAGACTGTATGAGTACAAAGAAAAAGACAGACACTACATTCATTATTCAAACAGAATTAAGTTACAGTCAAAACTGATAGCACTAACTGATACAGAAACCGTATAAATTATTATGTCTTGATAAAAATAATAAATTACTTATTTAACTGAAATGAGTTAAAGAAGAAGTTAAATAATATCAAAGGTGATACATAAACTTCATTTTTACATTGAGAAATTTTGTTCGTTGATAGGGGTATTCCTTTTTGGAACACTCTGTAATTTCCGCTGTTATATTTATTCAGCCGTCCATGTACGAGATTATTGGACTTGCACCCTTTTTGGGGTATTCAATGATTTTTTTTCTCAGGATTTTCAGACGAGAAAACCATATATTTTATTTCAATGAAGATTCCATTTATTTTTTACAAAACACTATTTTTTATTATTTTATCTCAAATAACGTTCAAGTAATAAGTCAATTTTATAAAGGCATCTCCAAAACATAATTACAGTAAAGTAAATTCTTATTTTTCTCTTTTATTTTCTTTAAAATAACGATTCTTAGAAAATGTTATTTAATTTATCTTTCTAAACATACGAGCTTAATTCATTATATAATATTGTATACGGTATATTGATTTATTGATATTAATTATCAAAGAACACGCAAGACTGAATTAGCCAGACCGTACGCGTACAGTCGGACCATACGCGTACGGTCCGACCGTATGGGTATTTCGAAAAAAATACTCGTATGGTCCATACGTCGTACGCGTACGGTCCAAATACGCGTATGGTCTGGGACATATATTTCATTGAAAACTGACGAAATACAAGGCTGTTAACTAAATTATTATTAAATTATTTCTGAACTTTAAATTAAAGTGAATCGGTACTCCATAAAATCTCACAAACCAAACTCTTCAGAAAATCATTTATTTGCATATCAGCTTTTACGTAAATGTCATTTAGTCACACTAAAAGTGGACTCTGAAAAGGCTTGAAAGTGTTTTGAAGACGAGGTGATTATTCCGTACACTTAGCTCATAACAGATGCTTTTGAACATCGAGTCAAAACCTTAGTGTAAAAGGAGGAAAATGCTTAGTATGTAGATATATTGAAGCCCGCCTTGTAAAATTCCTTATATATTATAATCGATTACGTTAAAATGATACTGAACCATACTGCTTAAACAATTATACGTTAATTCTTAACCACGCTTTAACCAATAATAAGTAAATTCTGAGCCATGTTAACAATATGTACCTTTATAATGTAACTTTAGAAGCCATATTTTGAATTTTCAAAACATAAAAGTATACAATCAACTGATTAAATAGGTGCAAGTTCTGGAATTGGAGAGGTCACGGCCATACTGTTTGCTGAGAGTAAGGCCAAGCTTGTTTTAACAGCCCGGAATGTGGATAATCTTAATCGAGTGTCTAAGTTGTGTCAAGAAAAAGGACTGTCGGCAGATGATGTATGTATTGTTTATTTTTATACTCAAGTTATTGGAATGACAGCATAACTTGATACTAGGACAGTAATCTTTCTGTTGACTTCAGTTTGGTGCTTATTAGGTTAGTACCGATTTGGATGATTCCAGTCCTATAATCAAGTGCACCTGTCACTTATATACAGTAAAATAGATTAAACATTTACGTTACTCTTTGATAAGTTTCTTTTTTATATCTAGCTATTATATTTAGTTCAATAAAAGTTTGATGAATATTGGTACCTCTATAAGATGTTAAAAAAAACTAATGTATTAGACATATTTTTGAAGTTTTATTACATTAAATTATAACTAAGATTGGATGGTTTGTAATTCATATGTCAGTAAATACATCTTTGTAGCATGTAAGATTGTTGTTATCAGTTGGCTTCTTAAAAAACCATAACAGGTATTGAGAACAATTGCTCTGATTAATTTTGCGATAATTTGTTAATTTTCTTAATTACACGGCGCATTCGATTGGCGCATGTTGCGAAACACGAGTCGAATACGGACTTGACTTTATTTTTACGCCGGAATATTCCTTTTATTATTGGCCTCTTAATTGTGATGTCATAATAGATTGTCGTACACTTTCCTGCAAATAACTCCCTTTTCCCGTAAATATTGTCTATTTCGTTAACAACATAAATTGTCTCTTTGAATAAAACGGTAACACATAGATTTTTTTCAGATTATCATAAATCTGAAGTGTATATCTCTGAAATATCAAAAAAAAAAATAATCTATCTCATATTTATTTCATATGAAAGCTAAAACAATTAGCAAGTTCTCACAGTTCCCTATATATTCTAAAATAGTGTATAAATATTGCTGAACAATATTGAACTTGGCCTGATTTTCAAAATCTGGTAACAGAAAAAGATGATCCTTTTCTATATCATTTTTCAAACATGGGCACAGAATTATAAAATATTTTTTTTAAAAAATAAAAAAAAGTTCTGTCTGAAATTTTCTGAGGCTCGATCTACCTTAAAGCCTTACAGGAGTACGAGTGTCAGAAAATTAATAATTAGAATGGAAACTCTCGCCTTTTGTTTTGAAAGTTTCTCTAACTGAACAACAAAAGCAAAAGCAAAACATTTTGATTATCTATGTAAGAGTTTTTATTTATAAGACGTCCAAATTTTGGCGGGAAATGGTTCTCTCTAGACTTTTTATACATTGTATGCTTTTATGCCTTAAAATATATGAAAATATAATTGGAAGTTGATACAATTTTGTTTGTTGTTTATTTTATGCATTTTAAAGTGACATATAACCTAGAGACTATGATCCATGTGCAAAATGTTAAACCTTGTTTCAATGGATAAAACCCGAGGATATCAAACGCTTTCGATAACTTGCAGCTCATTCTACTAACTTAAGAAAATATACATGCAAAGAAAAGTTACCGAAGATTTATTTCCTCTCAAATTAAGCGAAAACAAATTGCACTTTTGTACATATGAAAATCTCAGATGTGTCACAATATCATAATTGACATTTATGACCTTATATTATAATTTCCAACCGGCAACAGAAAAACAACAAACATGGTTTAATATTGTAGGTCTTCGTAGTACCATGTGACGTCACGAAGGAAGAATGTTTGAACGCATTAGTAGAGGAAACTGTGAAGAAGTTTGGCAGGATTGATATTTTGGTAAGAACTTTTTTTTCTACGAATGTGTGACTTTCTTAAAACAGGACAGTTTATGATAAAGAAAACTCTTGACTTCTGCTCTTGACAACTAGATGTTCTGTAATTTTGTTATTATCCCCATGTCTTCCAAAATGTCTAAGGATAACCGAAAATAAAACAATTCGTGACGCCAGCTTTTTCTGCAGAAAAATATATGTTTCCACAGTCAAAAATGATTTTGTGCTAATATATATTTATATATCTCAGAACGCACACGACTTGTATAAACATCCCTAATATAAGAACAAAATCGAGTCTTGAATTCTCATCATTCGAACGACGCTTAGGGACAGAATGACTCTTTCCAAACTTGATATACCTGTAAATTAGAAATTTTTTTGTGGATCTTTTAAACGACTGCACTGTTGATAATCCATAAACTTACATTCTATCTAACTGAGGCGTCAATAAAGTGGTGCAATGAAAGTAAAGATAACTCTCTATCACTTTTTAGCTCACCTGGCCTAAAAGGCCATGTGAGCTATTGCCATCACTTGGCGTCCGTCGGCGTCCGTCGTCCGTCGTACGTCCGTCCGTCCGTCCGTCGTAAACTTTTTCAAAAATCTTCTCCTCTGAAACCACTAAGCCAATTTTAACCAAGCTTGGCCTGAATCATCACCAGGGTATCTAGATTCAAAATTGTGTTCGATTAGTCCGAGGACCAAACAACATGGCTGCTGTTACTGAAAATAGCACATAGGGGTAAATTGCTGTTTTTTGGCAAATAACTCGAAACCCATTACAGATATCAAAAATCTGACACTGGTAAAAGTGATCAGCATGACAACATCTACCTGCTCTGCAATTTTGAAGAAAATCCGAACACCCGTCTTAGGGTTATTGCCCTTTTTCGTGAAAATTTCGAAATTTTGATATTCTTCATTTTTTATCGCAAAAACTATAACAGATAGAGGTCAACTTTAAGTTTCAAATATGTTCAGCATATCAAGATCTACCTACCTTGAAATTTTGAAGAAAATCTGACTACCCATACAGGAGTTTTTGCCCTTTATTGGTCAAATTTAAGAAATTTGATACTTTTCGTCATCAATTTAAAAAAATCTTCTCCTCAGATGCCACTGGGCCAATTTAAATCAAAGTTGAGCTGAATCATCACCAGATTAAACAGTTTCAAAATTATGTTCGATTAGTCCAAAAACCAAGCAACATGGCTGCTGTTACTAAAAATAGAACAAAGGGGTAAATTGCATTCTTTGCAAATAACTCGAAAACCGTTACAGATATCAAAATCTGAATGGAGTGAAAATAATCAGCATGTTAAGATCTACCCGCCCTGCAATTTTAAAGAAAATCCAAAAACTAGTGTTGGAGTTATTGCCCTTTTTTTGTAAAATTTTCTAAATTTGAATATATATTTTCTTTTATTTTAAAAAGTATAACAGATAGAGGTCAAGTGTAAAATACAAAAAGGTTCAGCATATCAAGATCTACCTACCCTGAAATTTTAAAGAAAATCCAAAAATCTTTGTAGGAGTTGTTGCCCTTTTTCATGGAATTTTCAAATTTTCATATTTTGTCGTCTTTTATATCCATATATAGAGAAGATGAAGGTTAAGTGTAAATTGATTAAAATGTTTTCCATGCTATGGCAACTTGTAAACTGGTGTATAAAATTGTTCGTTGACCGCCATTTTCAAAATGGCCGCCAAAAAAGGCGGGAAAATTCAACATTGTCCTATTTCAATAAAATTTGGTTTCCAAATAGATATTGATGTTGCGACTTCAAAACCGGTGTTGAAAATTGTTCATTGACCACCATTTTCAAAATGGCTTCCAAAAAAGGTGGGAAAATTCAACATTGTCCGATTTCAATGAAATTTGGTGTCCAAGTGGATATTGATGTTGCGAATTCAAAACAGATACTGGTAATTGTTCGTTGACCGCCATTTTCAAAATGGCTGCCAAAAAAGGCGGGGAAATTCAACATTGTCCAATTTCAATGGAATTTGGTTACCAAATAGGTTTTGATGTCACAAATTCAAACCAATGTTAAAAATTGTTCCTTGACCGCCATTTTCAAAATGGCTTCCACAAAATGCGGGAAAATTCAACATTGTCCAATTTCAATCGCATTTGGTTTCCAAATAGGTTTTGATGTCGCAAATTCAAACCAATGTTAAAAATTGATCCTTGACCGCCATTTTCAAAATGGCTCCCACAAAAGGCAGGAAAATTCAACATTGTCCAATTTCAATGGAATTTGGTTTCGAAATAGTTTTTGATGTCACAAATTCAAACCAATGTTAAAAATTGTTCGTTGACCGCCTTTTTCAAGATGGCTTCCACAAAAGGCTGGAAAATTCAACATTGTCCAATTTCAATGGAATTTGGTTTCCAAATGGGTATTGATGTCGCAAATTCAAACCAATGGTAAAAATTGTTCGTTCACCGCCATTTCAAAATGGCCGCCAATAAAGGCGGGAAAATTCAACGTTGTCTGATTTCAATGAAATTTGGTTTCCAAGTGGATATTGATGTTGTGAATTTAAAACTGATATTAAGAATTGTTCCCTGACCGCTATTTTAAAATGGCCGCCAAAAAAGGCGGGAAAATTCAACATTGTCTGATTTCAATGAAACTTGGTGTCCAATTGGATATTGATGTTGGGACTTCAAAAGTTGGTTGAAAATTGTTTGTTGACTGCCATTTTCAAAATGACCGCCAAAAAGGCGGGAAAATTCAACATTTTCCTATTTCAATGAAATTTGGTTTCCAAATAAATATTGATGTGGTAACATAAAAATGTTCTTTCAAGAGTGCTACTCCTCAAACTCCCTGTAAATATAAGGGCACTAGACAATGTAAGCGATATCGCTGTTCGACTTGTCCTTTTACTTGGGAAACCGATGAAGGAGTAGGGCCGGCTAACGTTTTCAAACTAAAAAATGGTTTCACGTGTACTACTGAAAATGTATATATATATAAATTTATTGATAAATACAACATGTAACATTTGATAAAACGATCATTTTTTCTTAGGTTTAAGATTTAGATTGTACACTAATTAGTGACAAGTTTTCCCAGTGTGATGTGTAACAGAAACTTTTAATGTTATTGGCTTCCCCGAAGTTCCCGGTTTTAACATTTGACCCTTAGACGAATTCCAGATTAACCGTAGTCTTGCGGATCTGCCATTCTCTTTGCTAGTCGTTTCCTTTATTACCACATTAAATCATTTATCTTGGACACCTCCTTGTTCTTATAGATTAATAATGCAGGAAAAGGAGCGCTTGGTAATGTTATGGCGACACCTGTCAGTGACCTAGACGATATTATGGATACCAACTTTAAATCAATATATAAACTATGCAGATTATGTGTACCTCATCTCATTAAAACACAAGGTATGGCAAATGTTTATTCATTTGTTGGATATATTTTAATATTCATTGTACTATTTGTTTGTTAAGTGATATAACAGAGGAAGGCCGAGTTTATCTACAATCGAAAAACAGAGCAAAAAGGCAGAAATGGGGAAAATTCAAAACTAAAAACAACATCCAAAAACTTTTACAATCAGCTTTTACACAAATGCAGACAACAAAACAAACAAAAATGAACAAGAACGAAACAAAAAGGTCCTTCGCAGTGTGAATTCCAACAAAAAAAATGGGGTTATCTGGGGGTGCTCCAGAAGGGTAAACAACAAAAAGATGATCCACATGTGACACCCGTCATACTGGCAACGGAAAGACTGGTCTTGTTTGTCATTTCAGTAATAAATTCAGGATCTACTCAGTAATGTTTTTTCCGAGATATTTCTATACTGTTAAAGATCATTGTACTTGAGAAGTTCATGAGCAGTTTTGCATTTACAGAAGTATTGTTTAAGATTATCCTGGACATTATTACATGACCATATGGAATATTGCCCCCTTAACTGTTAAAGAATATGGATACATGTTGGACAAAGTTGAAACTGAAATATGGTATTTCGAATATTTGAAATGAATTTTGGGGATAGATAGATATATAGCTTTCCACCCGGTGTTTGTATTCTGAAACCACTGTAGTAATCCATGTGTAAAATCCTTCATTTGCTTTGTTTATTTGTATTTTGATGCTAATCATACTGGCCAAAAATATTATTTTATTTTATCCGATCACAAAAAATATTTAGTAATTAATGAATATTGTCAACAATCCTTGAACCAAATATAGTTTTTCTGATATAATTGCTTAATTAATAGTATTGATATTTCCCAACAACAGAAATTACAATAAGAAAAAACATCAGATGAAATAGTATCAATTGTGCTCAAAAAATTGTATCTAATGTAATGCTTATGTACAATGTCTGTTGTCATAGAGCTATCTCGGAAAGCAGATCCTGAATTTATTACTATATACATTTTCGTAAAAAGCTCTTCAGTCAGACAGGTAATAGCATGACTGGTGTTACCTGGTTACAACCAATGAGATGCAATATTACTTCCATTAGGATGTACATGTAATTTAAGTGCATTAAAGTAAGAATTAAAACCTGATAAATGTAATAAGTCACATGCCAAAATGTACCAAGGAACTGCACAAGAAAAAAAAGCACAAATAAAAAACGTTAACAACGATAGGTTAGGAACTCGGGATAGTCTGACTTGGTACCGTCACCAGCAAAAGCTAGCAGTATGATTCAACTGGTTTGTGGGTACCCAAACTTCCCCTTTCTGCTTTACATTTAGATCATTTTGGTTATTTGTTCTCTGTCAGTTTTTTAACATCTTTGAGTTTATGGTCTTCCAAACGTTTAGATTTTATCTGCACTGAAGAGACATAAGTTGTCGAAATGCGCATATGCAAATTAAAATTCATAGTAACTTCGGTATTTAATTATCTGTCCCGTTTCCCTATGATAATAAACATAGAACAAACAAGTTTGATTTGATGAATTTATGCAGGGTAATGAAATATATCCTGCCTCTAGCAAATTCCTAAGACGTTAATTGGTGAAAAGACATCACATGCCGATTATGTATATGACATATCGGGCGACTGATTAAGGGCATATCCAATAGTTTCAGGGGAGATAATACAAAACGCAAAAGAAGACAATGGTTTCCGCGAATATGACGTTGAAAAAATGTAACGTCACAAACTAATTCCCATTGTTTTCGAAGAAAGGTAATTTGTGCTTTCCAGTTTGGCGAACTTTTTTGGGGTAGTCCATGGGAGATTTATTAAAAGTTGCATATTTTAAAGATTAACTCGAAAACGGACTCGGTGACCTAGACTGTTTTTGAAATTTCTGAGTAGCATATTATTAGAAGTACACAATATCGACAACATGAGAAGTTTTTAAAATATTGTAAATTTGAATTTGTAATGGGACATTTTATGTCACTTCTACCGGTAATAGTGCTACATATTCAGTGATTTAGAGAACTAGAACATGCTTCATCATGTCAAATTTATTTTTCTGTAAATCTTTAGAACCTTGACTTTGTTTTTCAGTTGTTTTGGTGGCGATTACATTGAAAATCATTTATGTATTATTTTTCAAGCTAGAACTTGATTTTCTTAGATAGACGCAAAAATGATCAATGTTTAACCATAGTTTCCATGGAAACAAGATCGGTGACACAATATTTTCTAAACATTTTTTGGAATCCTCGGTATTTGTTTCACAACATATCTAAAGGTTGTGAAAATAATAATATAACATGAAACTGTTTGATATGCCCTTAATATACCGTCAGTGACCGCCATCATGCGGCGTTACTGTACGTTTTTAAACTTTTTTCTTGGACATTGTACTGGATTCTCGACAAGATATAAGCATTACGCAGTATGTAAGTGACTTAAAATGGCATGTACATGGTCAGTACATTGAATATTGGGCGAGAGTGTATAAATTGATTGACCGTGTAAATACCATATAAGGTCACTAACAGACTGTGGAATCTATAATATATTACTTATATGTAAATGTCGATATTTGCATCATAGTTTCTCAACACGTCTTGGTTTGATGTATGGTTCATCTACACGGTTGCCACTAGGTGATATTCTTTATCAATTCAAACGTGGTTCTGATTGGATGATTTGGTGCAGAGTTATGGTTCTAAGCCTGGTAGATCAAAAAATAAATCGGTTTCTACGAACAATTATTTACATCTGTTCTGTTATAATGCGCATTTTACTCAAACATTTTTTTGCAGGATCAATTGTAAATGTGTCGAGCATAGCAGGTCAACGTGCTGTAAGTAAAAGTTATAATAAGCAGAATATCAAGTTAAAAGTCCAATCTATAACATGCATATGATTTCATTATAACTTATTTTAAAGCGCAGACTCTTTGTATTATGAATAAGTTTTTTTGAACTACGGTTTTTATGTCATATAGTTCATTATTCATAAAGTACTATCTGAGTGTTACTTGGGAGATGCTGTCAACGAAATTTCGATACATCTGCTTTAGATTCTTCCACATGGGAAATCAAAGCTATTGTAAATAAATTAATAATGAAAGGATATGGAGTAAACGCACAAAGTCTCTACAAAAACATGGTAGAACCAAGCAATGGAACAATGTTTGTATTGTTGTTCTGCATCTGCCCCGCCGAGACCTTCAACAATGAACTTTGTCATACCCCGTAGTAAGTTCAAGCAGGCCTCTAACACCGGTTTGAGTGGAATTCATTGCTATTTGTCGGACAACGCTACATCCATGTTTTTGAACACATGGATGCAAGATTGTCAAAATTAATTGGCAAAGTGTTCTTACAATCACTGTCATTCTTTGCCCGACAAAAGCAATAGTGTCCAAAGCTAGTGAACAATAACAACATAAAGACAAACACAAGACGTTTCATCTAGTCGATTGTAGAAAACCTGGCAATATAAAAAAGTGAGATGTAGGCACTATAAACAGGTGGCCAGGATAACATTTGGAAATATAAAAAAATACAGAATGCCAAAATTTGAGTATGGGTGTTACTTGGGAGACAGTGTCAGCGAAATTCTATGCATCTTATCTAGATTCTTCAACATAGCACATCCAAGCTTTTGTATATAAATGTCCGTTTTATATGGTTTAAGGCACTGTTTCATGGTATAATAAAGTCTTTTTATATTCAGGGTCCGAATATCTCTGCTTATTGTATTTCGAAAGCCGCTTTAGATATGTTTACACGTCTGTTGGCATTGGGTAAGTATTCGTTAATGCTTATTATTCACGTTGTCAACAATGTCCTTACTATAACATTTGTTTATATTATTATGGTCATATCTGGGGGCATTTACTTTACTCTGGCCATTTTGACAATGTATTTTTAGTGCAGATCATATCAAAACATTTGGAAGAACAAAAAGGTAACTAAATAAAAAGGACCTGCATAGGAAGCCACATTTTTTAAGTTTCCCGAGAGTCCCTTCTTCTCAAAATTATGCTCTGCTTGACTATCTACCGCAATTGCCGTTTTACTTAGGATAAGGCTCTTGTTTTTTGTGTGTTTATTGGTAAGTTCTTAATTCAAAATCTCTTTGTAAATTGCCTTGAAAAATAGTCGTGTAATTTCTGTCATCTGCTTTAAATATCTGGTCATATTTCAAAAAAAAAATATTCACCTTACCAAACTGCTACGTAGACTACATACAATAATAAGTTTTGATATTATATACCTAACAATCTGTACTGAAACATGATATTTAAGTAGAGGTATTTGCACTCTCAAGAATGTTCATCATTTCTTTTGGATTGGGCTATTGCCAAACTGAAGAACGAACGATAACCAAATAATGTGTTATTCCTTGAATAAAACAACGGCAGTAGAATACCGAAAAGCGTGAAAAATCTTTGCCATTGATCGTTGCTCTTGACCTTATATTATCAGATGAGGCCGATATTCTTTGTTTTTAGTCCGCATCAAGACTAATGATTATGATAATGATGACAGATTACAGTCCTTGAAGGTTCATAGCCCGCTATTTCTAAGTTTACTGCCAGCTTCGCACCTACAGTCAAATAAACATGTTGCCATCGAACATTTCAATATATTGTGTTCATATAGATCTAGGAGCTGTGTTTATGATCACAGTGATTTCAAGAGAAGGAACAATAACCAAGAATTGTTCTGTTTATTTCTTTTAAGTGTACTTTGGTTGGCTTTTGTTTCAGTCGTATTCAGTTGACAACACACGTATTCTTTTAGATCTGCTTTTATTATTTTTAAATAACATTTCAAGTACACCGGCAAACGAATACCGAAGCAAGAACGAGGAAAGGGAGAATTCTAAAATCATAAATTCAAAATCACGGCAATTCACATCCAACACGAATTGAGACAGTATGACAAAGACAAAACAAATAAAGAAAAATCAACAAGAACGCTACATAACTAAAGCACTGGCAGTGTGAACCCCTAAAAAGTGAGGTGTCATCAGGTGCACCGGTAGGGTAAGCATTATCTGCTTCACGCGTGGCACACGTCACACCGCAAGTGAAAAGTCCGGTTTTGTCACAGTCGGTGTTAGTCAGTCCGGTAAAACTCTAGATCTACCCAAAGATATTTATTCTCATTTGTGAAATAGAATCCTTGCCACAGTCTGTCAAATCGTGATGACGACCGTAAAACTTCCCTATGGACAATATTGCAACAGTGACTGAACATACCCTTGATGTATAAGTTTTTGATACAGTAATTTCGTTCTGTTGACAAAATTACTGTACACACTACAGGCACGGCAATCGCGAATGAGTTGTGAAATGACGCCAAATGCCGGAGATGTGGGAATATTACCGCTCATAAACACTAGTTCACTATTTGAAAATCGAAATCATCACGCTTGTCGTAAAGTCTAGTTTTCAGATGTCCAGAGTTGTCAATGTAGAGGTGTAGGTCCAGGCATGATGCTGATGATGGTGTATCAGTGGTCTCTTTAATTTCGAGTTCTTTCGGGTATATAGGATGAAGGTTATCCTTAAATAGAGGATTGTTTAATGAAAGAACATCATCTATATAACGGAAGCTGAAATTAAAGGACTTGGTTAGCTTATTGTCTTTTTTTCTGAACTAGTCTTGTATGAACCTGGCTCCATACAAATAAAGGAACAAATCTGCTAAAGGCGGAGTACAATTAGTCCCAAAAGGTATCCGTATTGTTTGCTGGAAAACTTGTCCTCCAAATTCTACAAATATGTTATCAATCAAGAATTCTAACATTGCGATGACATCTTCTTCTGTATACTTTTTGTGTGAATCAGTGTGATGTTTAACAAAACAGGCCCCATCTTTACCTACCACTAAATATAAATATCTTTTTTTCACCCTCTATAGTACAGAAAGACTGATTATGAAATCCAAGAGCACTGGCTTTGGCTCATAGTGTGGAAGAGTAGTATAGAGTGTAGAAAAATCAAATGTTTTGATACTGTTGCAGTGGTTGAGTTTAGTTGAAAATAGATAATCTAATAAGTCTGTTGAGGTTTTGAGAATCCACATCTGATTCACTCCACTTGTTGAGTATACTTTATCACTATATATCTTTAGGCCATCTTCGACTGCAATAAATAACAAAATACCGAAGTTACTGTGAATTTTGTTTCTGCATATGCGTATTTCGACAACTTATGTCTCTTCAGTGCAGATAAAATCAAAACATTTGGAAATCCATAAACCAAAATATGATAGAGAACAAACAACCAATAAAATCTAACCATAAGTAATGAAGTTAGGAGCTTAGAAAGGGATGCGACCATATGTTGATGAAGTTAACCTTTGAATTTTTGCTTGGCAAATTATTAATTTAATTTTTTTGTGCATTTCTATGAAAAAAAATGTAAATTGTAGGTTGCATACCTATTTAAGATATTTCAGTCAGTATTCCTTTAATAATAAATGTCGTTATGATACGCATACACAAATCAACGTTGGTAGCAATAAAATGGAAGCATATGGAGACCTCGGATATTTATTCACTTTAAATTAAATGAAGAGAATTAGAAAAAAACTTTAAAATTGCTGTCCGGTTTATAACGATGATTTCTTAAATGTCAATAGTTAAATTTTCCCATTTAAAATTCTCTGAATGTTCAGTATTTAAAATTTGAAAATGAGGGTATCAACAAAATTACCCAAAAGAAATGGCAAAAGCCGACATATAAAGGCAACAAAGGTACGAGACCACTGAAAATAGTGTAGACCGCAATGGTCCTGACTTGGTTCTAGCATTTCAAAAGGAATGTTTAAATCGAATTTATGGCGAATAAAACATCCCCTTCCCTTTCGGAAGTTTTCGGTAGGAACTAAACAGCAGTGTAATTGAAAGGTCGTAGACAATTAAAAAGAAATATTTAGCTAAATCGATTTGAAAATTATACAAAATAAACGCATAACTATTTTTGAGACTATAAAGGAATAAAGATGGAAACGCTAAAAGTTTTTTGCTGTTGATCTTCTCAAAACATTAAATTCCTATCTCGATTTCACATTATCTGTATTATATAAGATATTCTGCCATTCTAGTGCCGTTAGAGGGGCAGAACAGGCTCACCTCTTCGGAGCATCTGATGTCATTCCTGGTTTTCATGGGAGTTCACACTATGAGTGACTTAATTCTGAATGTCGCCTTTTTATTTCTGTGTATTGTGGCTGTCTCTCGTCCTTGTTCTGTCTTTGTTTTTCTGTGTTCCCGTTTTTGCCATGTCTTTGGACTTCGATTTTTGTGACTATCACTTCCTTGTTCCTTCGGTATTATACTGCCGTTGTTTTAAACTATATACGTGTTTGTACATGTATAGGTACGATGCTGCCTTTTTACCCTTTAACTGAAAGAAAAATAAACTTTTATGCACTCTGATTTAATTTATTTTAGAATTGGCGCCACAAAAAGTCCGTGTAAACTCTGTTAAGTAAGTATGAAGCTTGTTTTTTGTTTACTTTCCTGTCATCAATCTTAAGATGTTATAATAAGTACAAACTTAACTGAATTATTCCTTCTCACCTGGAATTTTTTTTTCATTTTATAATTTTTTTAGATATTTTGTTCTACATTGTATAACTTCTATTACACTGTCATACCGTCTAAATATTAACAGACGTAGCTGAACTGAAATATATGATGTGAACAATATCGAACGTCAAATGGATATGATTAACCTAGCTATGCATAATTATCATTCTTCCTTATGTTTATAGCAGACCCCAGACGACTTCAGCAAAAGCCATATCCGGATGACCCGGATTAATCAGAAGTTGACCTGGATATATTAAACGATTTTCCAAACGTTTCAAAGGCAATACCTTTTTTTCAACTTTCAAACAAAATCAAACGGACAGAGATTAACATCAGAATGTGTTTTCAAAACAGAGTCATATTTACACAAATAGATAAACCAAACGTCAGAAAAATCACAAAAACTAGGTCGCTGATATATCCTGCAGAAAGTCCATGTTTTTAGATTGTAATGTCATGAAACCTGTAAGGAACGATAGAATATCTAAACAACAAAAGGTTGCTGCAATATTCAAACTCGACATTATGTCGAGTACTTCGGGTAAAGTATTCATCCGGTTACAAAACCTTTGCTGATAAAATGATTATAAACTACAAAACTTGTTTTATGAAGCTGAAAATTACTGAAAAGAAAAACACTGATATTCATGTCCAATTTCCTGTGTAACTTTAGAAAATTTGAAATTAAAGTTCAATAATTACAAATCTAAAAAAAAAAAATAAAAAATTATAAAATTTAAAACTTATCCGCTTTTGATAGCTCAAGTATTGTAAAATATCATCCTGTTGGCCAGAATATGAAGTTTACAGCTTTTTCGCTAATGCGCTTCAAATTCTATCTCACATCTGATGCATTGCTGTCAAAAGCCTGATAATATATACATATTTTTATACTGCCCACATTTATATAGCCTGCACTATACTAACGCAACTTTAAATAAGAACGACTTTGATGCCTTCTAAAACAAACGATCACATAAAAAACGCGTAGAGGGTTGTTGTGCTGTTACGTTTTGTACGCATCTGCCACGTTTAAATGTGGTTTCTTATAACTTGCATTGTATGTAATTTTTCTAAACAGTTGTACCTGTCCGAAAGCAAGATTTGTTTCATTTATTTCATGGCATGCACTGTTTGGTTTGCTTTACTAATTAGGTAATGTAGAGGATCCCAACTGTTAAAAAAAGATAGTATAAACAAAGGTGCACTTTTGAGATTTTTCTTAATTAGAGTGTTCAGTCAGTTCTGAACGTTATTTATGCCATTTCTACAAAATAGTGGATGTGACACAATATTGCAAAAGACTGATCGTAAGAAAACGTTTCACAATGTTCTAAAACTTTACCATGCTTGACCTTGAAAGAAAACGTCTTTGATAATGCTTATAAACTTCGGTATATAATTATTTGCTACCACTTTGTCGATGACTTTTCTGAAATTATTATTCCCCGAGAATATTCACCGGCCCAGGAGTCAGTACTTTGGAAATAGTTTTTATTGAGAATCTGGAAATATTTAGCTGTTTCTATGTTTTTAACAGAAGAGTCACTCCACAATCTTCCTCTATACTCTATCCTTGGATGATTTTTGGCTGTTCACTTAAATCTTATAGGTTATTTCTTCTGTATGCTTAAACATGTATTTGTTTATGGTTGTCAGATGTTTTGATTTGGTCAGAACTGAAAAGAGAAAGGTTGTCGAAGAGGCCACCTACAGAAATTAAATTAACACTTTTTATTTATTAATTTAAAATAGACAAATTTTTATTATTTTATATAAAAATATATTCATGAATGAAATTATTTTTTTGTTAATTTTATATATTTATTTAATTCTATAGTCCTGGATTTATACTGACGAAGTTTTGTGACAATGCAGGATGGCCAAGTGATATGACTGCCAATGTGAGTACTGCATAAAATTCTTGAAAGAACGGAACATGTCGTTCCACTAAAAGCTTTAAAGTCCTGTTATTAAAAAAAAAGGATTTGAATGCTTCTTTTGAAATGATTTGAAACATTATTGTCATACGCTAGTATATATATTTTGTATGAAACCTCTATCTTCATATATAAACCCCTGCGCTGTTCAGTGGCTGAGACTGAAATTGATTGAATAGACCGATGTTAACCAACAAGAGAATCCTTCTTAGTTTTGTAGTGAGGGCTTTAATTCTACAAACCAGCAGTAAAAATGGCCGAAAAGTGATATCCCATCCCAGATGCAGACACCATGTATACACTCAGTTAAGAATATAACCGATTTTATTTATGTGTGACGAAAATGCCTTTAAGTTTCGGAATCCATTTCGAAATTGTGTGTACCCTAAATTCAGATTCACAGAGAAGACCCAAGAAGCTATTTGATTGGTTTATATTGTTGAAATTATTTCTAGACTGATGAATTATTCAAGTTTCTAAAGTAAGGAAACATTTTGATTAAGAGTATTTACATTGCGGGGAAAGAAACATGTATTTGTATATAGAGAGATATAAGTATTACACATTATAATGCCCCTTTCTTTTGGAGAACCGAAAATAGCGTATCACAGCACGAAAAATAATATTTAGATCTTGATATCCTGTAGTTTCTATATTGCATAATAATAGACTCGCCTGGGAGTATATAATGCGAACAGATCCAGGTCTCATCGTCAGTGTTTTGACCATCGGTGAATATGTAACATCGGATCTTTGCATATTAGAATGATTATTCTTAGGAAATAGTGATTCCATGTGACGCAGTTATTATTCTTGAAAGTTCTATAATTCCGGAATCCAAATAATATCAAAGGATCAAGAAAATTGCGTGCTGTGCAATTGGCAGCCAATGACCATAGTCTTGTCATTGTATTTGTACATTGTAAAGTGAGTGTCTAATGTTATTGTGAAATGTACGTTTGGAAACTGTAAAAAGGTTTGATTCTTTGACATCTTTATTTCTGTTTGATAAGTGATATTCTGCATTCTCGACAGTGCATATTGCTTGCTTGTAGCAATTTGACAATGGCATGTCATATAGTGTGTACACATTCATAGGATACTATATAGTGTATATTTTTGTAGAGTTTAGAATACTGACAATTCAAATAACCTTATGTTTCATTGTGTTCAAATGGGTGTGAGCTTGCTATTTGAATTGTGCATTTTGACCTGGCAACTTGAACAGTGCAATTTGCAATATTGGTTCTTATGTTTAATAAAATTGCACAGATCATCTATTATGTTTTATGCCAGTGAATCAATCATTCTTCGGACTGTGAAATCGTCATACTCCGGAGTGCCATCTGACATATATATTCTGTTTTTTTGTTATGTGTTATGGATCATTAGGATAATGTGCATTGTGACTTTTCATTTCTTATAGAAGACAAAAAGATTGTGGTTAATATGTATGTATAGAAGTGTTTGTGATTCCATTGATTGAAGGATACAATGTAATTTATTTTAAGTGAATTCTTTGTATAAAGTTCAAAGTGCATTGTGTTAATTTGACGCCTTCGTAGTTTTGAAGTATTTTGTTAAATTGCTCATTTATTTTAGAAACGGAAATCCGGAGTTATTCTGGTAACGAACTTCTTTTGACCGCTTTATTTCTCTTTACACCTTACATATGTGACATTTATCTAGTTCGATCTCCATACTGGCTTGAACATTCGTACGTAGTGATGAGTCATACATTTACTACAGAGGATACTCATCAGGAGTATTTTTTTTACGTTGTGTGTACAGTCCGTGCCGCTGGTTCCCTTATATGTGAAGTTTAAACTGGCATCGTCCATTTCGATAAATTACATATTCAACATATCTTTAATAAATCTCCGCCCCTTTTCCCGCCAAATACATTCGGAATACAATTGTCGGTGTTTATTTATCACGAGAGTAAAAGATTACACCACCTTATCTTCATTATGACCATATTTTATTCACTCTCGATAGTTACATTTAAAACTTTGAAAAAGCTCGTCAAGCCTCGCAATTTTAAATTTTAACTTTAACAATCTCTAGTGGATAAAATGTGGCAATTAACGGGATCATTGGCGTAAGTTATATTTATATGTCTGGTGTCACAATTTAATTGTGATTTTGAACCACCTTCTTGGTATGGTACATTTAGTCGCATGGATTTTTACCGGTAATAAATATTTGTGACAGACAAAAAGTTCAATCATTTTTTTATTGAATATATCTATACAGTATGAACTTTTTCTTTTCTGTGCCGTACCCATGTTGTGTCTCTGTTTTTTCCCCTTTTTTGTTTCTGGTGTTGCCATTGTCCTTGGATTGTTCGCTTTTGGATTGACGGTTCGGTTCTCACTTACTTTAAACCAAAATGATTGCTTAATATCTTCGTAATCGGATTTCCTTAGCTATATTTAATATTATTGATTATTCGGATTTTGTTTGGATTTATGCATTTTAAACATTTTTTGAAATTATGGATTTCCATTTTTAGGTTCTAGTGCTGCTGATGAGGAATAAATTTCCAAAATGACCAGAGCTCATTAAAATTATTGCAGTTGGAGTTAACATATGTGTTATGATCTCATGTTCATTTACTCCATATCCTTTCGTAAAATATTTAATACAGGAGTTTGTCTTTTATTGCAGTGTGGAGTTGGTAAAACAATTCCCCGTGGTAGAGATGTATGCTCTTTATTTTTGTCAGATATAGTGTACTTGTACAAAAGATAATATCTCATGTGTTTACTTTGTTCAATTACTATTATCTAAATTCATGTAAATTCTTAATTTGAAGGATTAACTCCCTCTATCGTAGTTTTGTCCTTAGCTATATTTAATATTATCGATTATTCGGATTTCGTTTGGATTTATGCATTTTAAACATTTTTTGAAATTATGGATTCATTTTTTTTTTTGTTCTAGCGCTGCTGATAAGGAATAAATTTCAGAAATGGCCATACAGCTCATTAAAATTATTGCAGTTGGAGTTAACCTATGTGTTATGATCTCATGTTCATTTACTCCATATCCTTTCGTTAAATATTTAATACAGGAGTTTGTCTTTTATTGCAGTGTGGAGTTGGTAAAACAAATCCCCGTGGTAGAGATGTATGCTCTTTATTTTTCTAAGATATGGTGTACTTGTACATGAGATGATATCTCATGTGTACATTTTGTTAAATTACTATTATCTAAATTTATGTGAATTCTAAAACCGAAGGATTAACTCACTCTATCGTAGTTTTGTCCTTAGCTATATTTAATATTACTGATTATTCGGATTTCGTTTGGATTTATGCATTTTAAGCATTTTTTGAAATTATGGATTTCTTTTTTTTTTTTTTGGTTCTAGCGCTGCTGATAAGGAATAAATTTCCGAAATGGCCATACAGCTCAATAAAATTATTGCAGTTGGAGATAACATATGTGTTATGATCTCATGTTCATTTACGCCATATCCTTTCGTAAAATATTCAATCAGTTTCAACAAAACAAAGCAGCTCCGAACATACAGGAGAGAAAACGCTTAAGAAGGAAAATCATTTTTGAAAATAGCATAACTTCTGTATCGTAAAAAAAATCCTTATTTGTATTCTGGTAAAAATATGATGAACTCAAACTGAGGGTATGTGATGGAAAAAGAGATGAAACATTATATGATTTCGAGAATCGGACTCGATTACGTTACGTTAACTGACAACAGAAACTGTTTCATACACTTATTTTTTTACAACATTCAAGGGCAATATATCTCTTTGATTACGTATAAGTTAAAAGATGACAGGCAAACCATATACAAAAATTGCTTACAAAGTTATTTTTTATTACAACCATTTCATTCTTTTAGAAGAATAATGAAATGATGATTTATAAAACAAAGCTTGGTGGAATTTATGTGGATTTCAATGCCTCATCAAATGTGCTTGAGGCCTAAATACGAATATATGACCAAATAGCCATACGTAAAAAAACAACTCTTTAGTATGTTATCAAAGATAAAAAAGATGAAATGATAGTGTTATGCTTGAGGCCTAAATACGAATATATGACCAAATAGCCATTCGTAAAAAACAAATCAAAGATAAAAAAGATGAAATGATAGTGTTTGAAAATGGTTGAATTGCAGGATTTTTCTTTAGTCATTACCAAAGTAGATATCTAAAGGCAATTTGCCATAGACTTTCTTTGATTTAATACATTTAACCTGTCATTATTCTGAAGACCAAGTGCTTAAGGCATCTGAAAAATTAATCATGCAGCTTATCAGTTTTTGAATAAGGCTGAAAATATTATTTGGATACATTGAATCAATTTGAAAAAATTACTCTTTTAGTTTTATGCATGATTAGGATGAAATGAAATATGACAAAGGAACAAATCCATGAAATGTATTATTGCTCTTGATATTTTGATAAATCCTCCATCCTCCTAATATTGTAATAATAAGGCGATGCTTGCTTAAAACGGGAGACTTGTCCATCATATACAAATGTAAGAACACCAGTGAAGATATATTATTGCATAGATTTGAAGTTTTTTTTTTCAAAAAGAATCAAGTCATGGCCAGCTGTGGACAACTGTATAAAACATTTATGGGAAAATGGGATGAAATCCATTTTTTGCAGGGTGTCTTTTCTTCGTTGCAGTGATAAAAAACTATTTTTATTTTGTAGTATCTAGAACGATTGAAAGTTTTACAGCCACTCGGTGGTGCTGGACAACCAGAAGATGTTGCAAAGGCAATAAAGTTCCTTGCATCCGATGAAGCGTCATTCACAACGGGACACTTGTTATTTATAGATTCAGGACGACATGCAGGACTTCCAGTTTAAATTAAATTACTGTGACTTTTATAGTTGTTAGCCATAACTAAAATTACATTGTATGATTTAGTGGAAGTTGTACAATAAACATTGAAAGGATATGGAGTAAATATATATAAGGCAAAGTCTCTCCAAATATATGGTAGAACTAAGTAAAGGAACAACGCTTTTGTTTTTGTTCTTCATCTTGAAATCACAATGAAGCCTTCAATACTGAACTTTACTCATGACGGCCCCTAGCACCGTGTTTAAGCGGTACATCCATGTCTTTTCTGGTCATGGATACGGGATTGTCAACAAACATAAATTAAAATGGCATAGTGTTTACAATCACTGTCATTGGTAAAGCATTTGTAAATATATTTTGCATAATAGAGTGGAAGTTGTACAAGTATTAGTAAAATTATTGAAACGGGAAAAGGCATTAAATAATGATATTCATTTCCAATAATCCTTTGACATGCAATGGAAATCTGGTATCTGTTTATAAGACTTGCACCTTGACTAAAACAAACTGGCTAAGAAAAGACTTTGGGAAATGTTTGTCACTAGTTTTAAATTCTATCACTACACAAAAAAAGTCAATTCATCAATAAATCGAGAGGGATCCACTAATGGATTAACAGAAAAATGTGAAAGAAATAACAAAATACCGAAGTTACTGTTAATTTATTAACCGGGTTTTCCATCGGAAAAATCCGGTTATTAAAATGGTGAAAATGGCGGGCGGCGGGCGGGCGGCTGCCAAATGGGTACATCATTTGTCCGGAGCAAATCTCCTATAGTATTTGAGACAGGAAGTTTTTATTTTGCAGATCAATTTTACAGAGATCAAAGGTGTGCATGGTACTTTGATTTTGATTTTTGATAATTTATGTCAAAAATATCACTTGTTGATCTTAGTCATTTTTACGTCAAATTTTTAACATTTGGGTACCCCCTTTGTCCGGAGCAAATCTCCTACAGTATTTGAGACTGGAAGTTTTTATTTTGCGGATTAGTTGTGCATATATCAAAGGTGTGCATGATACTTTGATTTTGATTTGTTATAATTTATGTCAAAAATAAAAGTTGTTGAACTTAGTTATTTTTACGTCAAATTTTTTTAACAATAGGTAACCGCCTTTGTCCGGAGCAAATCTCCTACAGTATTTGAGACTGGAAGTTTTTATTTTGCAGATCAGTTGTACATATATCAAAGATGTGCATTGTACTTTGGTTTTGATTTTTGATAATTTATGTAAAAAATATCAGTTGTTGAACTTGGTTATTTTTAGGTCAAATATATACAAATAGGGTGTCCCATTTGTCCAGAACAAATCTCTTACAGTTTAATAGACAAGAAGTTTTTATAATGTAGATCATATGTACCTGTATCAGAGGTGTTTACAGTACTTTTATTTTCCTTTTTGCTTAAAATCCAAGTTGCTGAAATTTCAAATAGGCTACTTTGGTGGAAGGTTTAACATTGAAAATTAATGAAAATTATAAGTACATTTCAAATATTCAGGGTCAACAAATGTGTAAGATATACTGTCCATGTAAAAGAAAACCCGGTTTGCTGTCACATTGACAGCTTTCCTCTTGTTTTCTGTATATGCGCATTTCGACAACTTATGTCTCATCAGTGCAGATCAAACCAAATTATTTGGAAGTCCATTAACCGAAAAACGTGTAAAAGCTGATAGAGAACAAATAATCAAAATAATTGAAATAGAAAAGCCAAAATTCAGCTAAGGACAGAGCTATGCATGAGGGAGATACTCCTTAGTTTTACACAAAATTTTGTAAAATTTAGATATTGCAAATTTCAATAAAATCGGTTTTCGGGTCAGCACCAAAGTACTGAGTACTGGGTTGGTGAATACCCTCGGGGACTAACAGTCCACCAGCAGAGGCATCGGCCAAGTGATAATAAATAATAAAATACCGAAGTTACTGTAAATTTATTTTCTGCATATGCGCATTTTGACAACTTATGTTTGAAATTCTATGTACATCTACTGCACATTGTTATCAATAGCATTGATAAAAAGCGGGGTTTAGAATTTTTCATATAAATGCACTATCAAAATTCAACATTTGGCTTTTTTGTTTATTAAAAATTTAAAGTATTTTTCTGGGCATTTGTGTATATGTTGCCCATATCTCTCGACTTTACATGCCAAGTTTTCTTACAATCAACTCGATGAGTGCCCTGTGATCGTTTATATGTTGTATTGTTTATTTGTCCTTTTTTCGGGCAAAGGATGACAGTGTTTGTAAAAGTACTTTGTCAGATGTGTTATGCTTGTTGAAGACCCCGCATCCATGACGAAAGAAATATAAAAAGGTGGATGGATGTAGCGTTTTTCAACATTTCGCAAGTTAATTCCGCTCAAACCGGTGTTAAGTGCCGTCTTGAACTAAATATAAGGGAGGAATGTTGAAGGCCTCATGGTGACTTCGAAATGAAGATTAACAATGAAAGCGTTTTTCCATTTGCTTAATCGTAATAGGGATTTTGTCCCATGTACATTTACTCCATATCGCTTTATTTGTTCAGACACCGAGGAAAGTCATTTGTTGACTGAAAATTTTGTCATTATATTTCTAACTACTAAAGTAGGTTTTAGAGAAATTGTTGCACATATTGTGCAACGATATCTATAAAAGATACCAATGTAGTTAAAATTATAATGACAAAATTTTCAGTCAATAAATGACTTTCTTTAGTGTCCTAAACATATTTCTATATTACTAGTAATGCGATTTATAATAACATGTTTAAGCAGGTAGATGAACATGAAATATATCTTGTTTCTTATCTCACTTAGCCAAAGGCAATGTGAGCTTTTGCCATCAATCGGCGTCTGTCGTTCATCGTCCGTCCGTCCGTTCACACTGGAGTTCACACTGTGAGTGCCTTTGTTTTGAATGTTGTAATTTCTGTTTCTGTGCTTTGTACCTGTCTAACGTCATTTTTTTGTGTCTAATGTCATTGTTTTCTGTGTCCTCATTTTGGCCGTGTCTTTGGACTTCGATTTTTGCAAATTTCACTCCTTTGTTCCTTCGATATTCTACTGCCGTTGTTTCGTTAACTTTTACAGTTTAATCTTCCTCTCTGAAACCTCTGGAAGGAATGAAAGCAAACTTGTTCATTGGCATAAGGGGATAGAAGTTTATGATTTTGGTACCGATCAACAAACTAACATGGTCGCCGCCGTTACTTAAAATAGAACACAAGGGTGAATTGCAGTTTTTGGTCAATTACTCGAAAACCGTTACAAATATAAAAAATCTCACAAGAAATAATATTGTTCAGAATGGTAAGATCTACCCGTCTTGCAATTTTGAAGGAAATCCTAAAAACCCATGTAAAAGTTATTGCCCTTTTCACCAAATTTTCAAAAATTTCGTATTTTATTTATTTATTTCTAAAACTATAAAAGATAAAGGACAGGAGAACATTGAAAAAATGTTGGCAATGTCAAGATCTACCTACCCTTAAATTTTGAAAGAAATTCCAAAGCCCATATAGGACTTATTGCCCTTTATTTACTTAAAATTTTACAAGTTTTACGTTTTTCGTCTTCTATTTCCAAAAACTATGAAAGATAAAGGTCAAGTGTGAATTGATGAAATATTCTTGACAAGATATACCTATCCTGCAACGAAATTTGGTATCGAAATATTGATATTGATGTTGCTACTTCAAAACCGGTGCTTCTAACTGTTTACCGATTTATTCAATTTTTTACTATTCTGTCCGTCTGTCACAACTTCGAAAACATTTCTCTGCAATGGTCAATGATACAAACTTGAAGTTTCGTCAGAAGCTTTGTATTGTGATACCATATTGTAGAAACAACGGCAGTAGAATACCGAAGGAACAAAGGAGTGAAATTTACAAAAATCGAAGTCCAAAGACATGGCCAAAACGAGAATGCATTTTCCGACCTGTTGGAATGCTACTTCCTATTTACGGACTTAGTGAAATTTTCATCACAACTTTCGTAAAGCTTTTCTCTGTAATGGTAAATGATACAAACTTGAAATTTTGTCAGAGGCTTTGTGTAGTCATGCCATATTGTGGGATGCGTTTTCAGACCTGTCCGGATGTTTCTTCCTGTTTACCGACTTAGTCAATTTTTCATCATTCTGTCCGTCCATCACAACTTTCGTAAAGCTTTTCTTTGCAATTTTAAATGAAAAAGTTTGTTTTAAACTTAGTCTTTTCTTATTGTTAAATGAATTTGCAGACCTGTCCGGATGCTACTTCCTGTTTAACCGACTAAGTCAATTTTTCATCAATCCGTCTGTCCGTCACAAATTTCGTAATCCTTTTCTCTGCAATGGTAAATGACACAAACTTGAAATTTTGTCAGAAGCTTTGTATAGTCATTCCATATTGTGGAATGCATTTTCAGGCCTGTCGGGATGCTACTTCCTGTTAACCGATTTAATCAAAGTTTCACCATTCCACCCGTCTGTCACAATTTTCGTAAGCTTTTCTCTGCAATGGTAAATGATACATACTTGAAATTTTGTCAAACGTTTTGTTTAGTCAAGGCATATTGTGCGAAACATTTTAAGACTTGTGGGGTGATACATTTTGTTCACCGACTTTGTCGGGTTATTAGAGGCTGGATGATGAGAGCAGGGTTATTTGTCGCGTTATTAAAGGCTGGAAGATGAGAGCGGGGGTATAAATAGTGAACAGGGGCTCACAGATCCTTTGTTTGTAGTGACCTGACTTGTAAACGTGGAAGATATTTGCATATGTCGACAGCATTTTCATCACTTGTCATCACACGAGTGAATTTTCTCTTTTATACTAGTAGGATTTGACACTTCTTGTAGTACCAACAAAGTTCCTCAGGCTGTCTGGTTGCTTAAATCGCAAAAGGAGTTCCGGGAAAGATTTTAGACAATTTAAGACCTTTGACAGATGTCCAGTGCTAACGAACGAAATAAAAATTGTTTTACTGGAAAGGATGGTATCAGAACACAAGAGGCTCTCAAGAGCCTGTATCGCTCACCTGGACAATGGCTGACATAGATAAAAGGCATTTCCAATAGGAAAAACATAAAATTTAGCAGAATACTTTTTTTCTTCTAAAATTACAGTATTCTTGTTTGGTTTCCATGGCAACCGAAAGATCCACCATCCATTACAACCCATAACAGAACACCATTCAAAAAAAAATTGGGCAGGGGTTCCCCATATAATTAAAGTAATACATAGTGCTGAAATTAAAACATACAGACCACTTTAAAAGTGCCAATGTAAAAACTATGTTCCAGATGTACGGACCTACCAGATTCATTTTTTGGATGGGACCACCTAAGGACCATTGTGGCTAAGTTTGGCTCAAATTGGACTTAGTAATTTCTGAGAAGAAGATCTTTGAATGTATATTCCA